>DWLI01004391.1:0-10894 GCA_018249915.1 Cecropterus dorantes dorantes
AAATTGTTAGGTAGCGCTGAAACCTCGTGGAAAATTAATTATAGTTAAAACAAAAAAACGAAAACCACGCTTCAATAATTACTGAACTAAAAAATCGAATATCATTTTCTATAATTTAAAAATAGTAAGCGATAAAAAAAAACCTTTTATCCTTAAAATGCGTGGGGGTGTTAGAAAGTTCTTCTTACGATAAAAAGATTTTTTATTTGATTTTGCATTTCGATTTTTTGGTCAGGTAGTTACAAGAGCGTGGTTTTTAGTTTTTCTTTTTATTCATTTTTATTATTATTTGTTTTCTACTCTTTAGTACAGTTGTCAAATCACTAACACAAATACTTAGTTTTATTCCGCTTGCATCAAAATTGACTTTCAACCCCTATTACACCTTTTAGGCGTTGATTTTCTAATAATGGTGAAATATATGTTCCATTATATCAAACCACAAACCCAAATACTAAATAACATTAAGCTTGCATCAAAGTTGGCCGACTTTTTTAAATACTTCGCCTACTTATGGGTTGATTTCCAAAAATAGTGATATATATATTCCATTATATCAAATCACCATACAAATAATAAAGTTAAGGTTGCATTAAAATTGGGGGACTTTCATACAAACATTCATCCCCTATTTAACCCTTATGCAATATATATATATAGACCTTTCAAAGATTCCATTACCATACAATGATACATAGATACAACCGAAGCTAATAAAAGCGTGTTAAAAATATATATAACTAATAAGTATTAACCTTCTAAACTGAGTTGACTTCATACTAAATCCAATAATTTGAGATTTTATATCTGAATTCTGAATAGGTGCATTAAACTGCATTAAACAGTGAAATCTATGAAATATAAACACTCGCATCGGTAATTAACTTTACCCTAAAATCTATCAATAACAAGAAACAAATATTAAGTTGTTAATTCACTACGTTTACAAATAGAAATTCCACAAAAGCTTTTGGGTATTTTATCGAAAATTAAGATATTCATTATGTAGAGAACAAGAACAACCCTTATGCCACACGCGTGACTCTGAATAAGAGATTGTATTTACGCCATCACATTAAAGGACAATTAATCCTTAATGATATCACAAAAACCCCTTCACACTTGTTACAATTTGTTTACACCTATAGTCATTTTCAAAGTATGATTTCGTCAACTTTGCAAAATATGCGCAGCTCTCTATTACTGTACGTTTTTATTTTTTTGCAGATTTTATATATTTTTTATTATAAACACACTCTTCGTAAATACTTTAATTTTGTATGAAACCCCGTCCAAATACGTTCAATGGTATTCGAGGTTAGCCTCTACATGCAAACATATTTAATATCCGTGTTTATGCTTTTGATATCGTGCAAATAAATATTATATGCATTTAGAAAATAACTGTTATTTTAACAAACACAGACAGACTTACATTTTAATAATATTTATACTGAACGTAGTATCTTTACCGTCTATTAACAAATGTGAAGGTCTTTCATAATTTTATATAAAACCTTGTTTTATAAAAAATATATTCAGGAAAACTTTATACAATTTGTAGCAATAAGGTATAACAATATATTCAAAATATCGCATAATTCTCATAATTAAAAATAATAACGTGCATGCCTTATCCAATTTAAAAATAGGCACAGAAACTTAATGCGCAATAATGAAACTTCGTATATGAGACAGTATAATAGACCTAATCCGATACGTAATACAATAATGTTTGTTTGTACGTAAGATAATCAGAATCATAATTGACATGGGGTTGAGGCGTCGAATATGAATGGATGCGATATTTACTGTAAACGCGATCATCCTTTCATGAATAATTTATTTGGAGCGCCGACAGTTAGGTGAATGCTGTAATTATGTAGGAGCTGTCGAAGTGTAATTACAGAGGCGGCGATACAGCGTGCGAAGATAGGCCCGAGTGATATTTGATACCGCACGAAAACATGCAAATGAAAGGATCACGTTTACAGCCCCGAGCGGCGTCCCATGACTATCATCCACGTACATGTGTCATGGACCACGCTGATCTGCGTATTTGTATAATATTCAACCGCTATTCTAATTTCTTAATCTACTTAGGACGCCATGAGGGAAGATTAGATCTATGTATATGTAAATATGTGACAACTAATTTCCAAATGTAAATTTAAAGTATGATGCAGTAGTTTTCACAGTCAAGATTGTTTGGGGGTTTATAATATGTTTTTCGTACTTCATCTCTATTACAACTATGTAGCGGTCGTATCCACAGTATGTCCCATTTTGTAGCCATTATTATGTTTTCCAATACAATTATATTACATGAACATTAATTTAAGTTCCTAAAATTCTTTTAACCTTAAGCAGTCATAATTAATGAAATAAATATGTTACTTCAAATAGGTATTTCGTTTCATTTCTGTAGCAGTGGATTTTATGTTACAGAATTGAAATGAAATACGTTTTTTGTTAATAAAAAGCTTTGTACCAATGGCAAGTAATTTATATAAAATTGCCTTTTTATAATTATTACATTTAGAGCAAATGGATCTACAGTAGGTTTAACGTGAATAGTCAATAGAGCTAATGTAATTAATCCCAACGTAGATAATCTTCATATACACGTCATAAAGGAACACGACATTTAAGATTACCTCAGATCTATTGCAGGTTTTAAACCATAGCCAGACCAGAAGACACACACACTTTAATATTTTATCTAAATAATTGAGATTTGTGATTCCGCCCGGTATATCTTTTCTAGTTCTTGTAAAGGCAACTAAGGCACAGAATCCAGCTAAAGGGCAGCAGCAGGAATACCTGTGTAATATCAAAATCTATTGCGTTCACATAAATGCCAGACGCATTAAATATTGTCCAAATTCCTCATAGCATTGAACTTTACCCAACAGTGCATCTCAAAAGATTGATGGGTGGCTAAATTGTAATTTTTAACGGGCCGAATGTACCGTACCGTCAACCCATTATTGGCCCACTGCTGGGCACGGGTCTTCTCTCAGGTTGAGAGAGTTTCTGGCCGTAGTCCACCGCGCTGGCGAAGTGCGAATTGGTAGACTTCACACACCTTTGAGAACTTTTTAAAGAACTCTCAGGTGTGTAGGTTACCCCACGATGTTTTCCTTCACCGTAAAGCAGTGATAATTAACTTCTAATACGCACATAATTTAAAAGTAAAAAAAGCCGGCTGGCCGAAAGTACTACCACTAAAAGCCTATCATAAAAAAATATTTTCAGACAAAAAGTGTAGGTCGGAAACCGTTACAACGTCTATGATACATGTACCCTAATCCTTTAGGTATACATCAGAAATACCTACAATATTTTATCAAATTGTCATACATCACATTTTATATTTAACAAAACATTTAATAAAGAATACATAAATATAAGATTTTATGAAAATAATACAATGATATAAATGTATACTGGTCTGAGTAATTTTAGCTTCATTATTTTAAGGATAGGTTGAATTTAGCCGGCTTTATTTAAACCGCGCTGATCAATATTCGACGCCAGTCAGCCATGAGACTCTACATTTTGATAGGGCAAAATTAAATTTTGCAATGCCCCATAGATATAAATGCGTTAACTGGGTATCAGCAAAATACACTGTTTGACATAGACTTCCCCTAATGAGATTTTGCCAATATAAACCGCACACTATTACAAAGAAGGACGCTCCTGCCAATCTCCTGAATTTTGTCTCTCAGGCACCTTTTACGACGTCCACGGGAAGAAAAATGTGGCACCATTCATGCACGACACCACATGAAGAGAAAATTTTAACAAGTAATATTGTTAATAATATTTATTTTTATATTATATATATTTAAATTACGATTTTCTCTGTGTTTTCGTCAAAAAGTAACATTAAATAATTCTTATGATATAACACTCTCCGTCAAGTTTTTTGAGCTGTGTCGCATTTCAAAGTAATTAACATACGTACGCTCGATAAACATTACCCTCCTTCTGACGCAGTCGAGTAAAAATAGTGTTTTCGGTAAGAAATTGTAACGCTTTCTCGGCAAAAGCACACTATAAAAAATTCCATTAAGAAAAGCAAGCGACAAAAATAGCCAAGTGACTCTCCGGAGCCCGATCTAAAGTTAATCCTCTTTTTAATAGCTATTTCTTTATGTAAATATTAATTTGCAAAAAGTATTATATTCATTCGCTGCGCTACTATCTTGGATGAAAAATCTATTAACTGGGAACGTTACAAAATATAAAAAGAACCTGTCTCCTTTGTGCATATTCAGCAAAAATGTAAATTCGGTTCGGAAAATTTTACTTACATTATTATTTTTAATGTTCCAGAAGAGAGATAATAATACTTGACAGTGTTTCTCATGGGTAATAGCCCAACTTCATGCATATTTATCAAATTTTTTGTGTAATTTTATTAGGTAGATTAAATTCTATTCACACGTACCACAAACACATCACAGCGAAAGTGCGTGAACGTGGACCCGTTCGTTAGTTTGTGTAGAAATGCACGGTTTGATTGACCTGATCGCTGATTTAGATTGCAATATCATGCAAATCAACGGTGTGGAAGACTGGGCGATACTGATGACCACATCGCACTATGTGTAGGCACTACCATTCAATCCTGTTCCATCTATCAACCTATACCATAATCGTCCGTATATAATTCCAATACGGTGACCTCTTAAAATAATTGGTTACGTTTTTTATTGTTTCCATTATATGATAAATATGTCAGTACCAAACATAATTGTGCACAAAATTCAATAACGTCCTCCACTTAGCAGTTATATTAGTGTGAATAATTTCGTGTAAAACCTGTATAATGCGAGGTTAGGCACGATTCACATATTGACTGTAGACAATCTGCGCCTGCGATGCTTAACCTATTAACTCGTGGCTTACAGGCCGCTATGCTACATAAATTATGTATTTATAGATATAAACCCTTATAATATCGTGTGTCATATATATCTATATTTTATAAATAGTATTCATTGATTTTATTACTTACATATTATTAAAATATAAATAGGTATATCATAATAAGTAAAATTAGTTAAAATATTCATGGCACATTCCCTTGAATTTAAATTAGTTAGGAAAATATTCGTCCATAGGCTCTAAGCGGCTTACACGTCGTAGGAAAGTTTTCAATACTAGACTGTACTTTTTAAAATCATATATTATTTTATATAAAAGTAAATATTAAAGACATATACAAGTAAATGTTGTGGTGGAGATCAGTTATTAGGGTTTTAACCGACTCACAAAGGAAGGGATCTTATCTATTCGTCCCGTATATTTTTTTTTTATTTTACTTATTTTTTATGTTTGTTCAGACTACCCGATTCGAACGGCTTTGGATGCGGCTAGTTTCCATTTTATAGATATTAAAAAAATTGCGGCAGTTTTCGCGGAAAATTGGAAAATCTTGATTTGTTTATAATCCTGAGGATATCAAACTCAAATTCAACAAAGTTTGAGAATATATGACCTGAGTCTTCCATATCAACTATCGAGAGACTCCGCGAGGATTTAATGAACATCTTTAGGACTTCGTCACGAAACCGTATAATATCTGCGCCGTTTTATTAATATTTTATCCTTCTAATGTCCCCACGACATTTATTAGACTTCAGGGAGAACATCATCTGTGACGATATAAAACATTTTTATCATTACTTCAAGAAAATTATAAGAACATTCATGTGTTATTACATAAAAAATATTTTAAGCGAGTATAAGCGAAATAAACTTTTCTTAATATCCACGCCATTACAATTATTATACAGGGTGGTCCAAAAGTCGTGGATCAAACGCAATAAGAGGTTAGATGGGGTCATCAGCAGCAAAAAAATGTTCTACGGGGGGTCCTTAAACTCAACGCCTGCAGAGTTATAACTTATTTTGTGTTTTTATGAGAAAAAATACTTTTTTTACTAATTCTTATTAAAATTCAAAAAAATCTTAAGTATAGTTAAAAAGTAGTTGAATGTTTTGTAGTCCGACTTCGGCGGCATAACGCCACAATTTTTTCTTTCTCTTCTGTCTCTTAAGAGTAGTGTTAAGCGGTGCAGTATTCTAGTTTGAAGATTATGGTAAGAGAGCCATACTTATACAACGCGTTCCAATTTAGTCCTCATGGGTTGCTACCCATGAGGACTAAATCTATCACAGAAGCGTTGCTACGCTTCTGTGACAGACTTCATGTAGGCTACTAATCTTAAAAGACAATAAACGTAGCAAAGATGAAACATCGTTTTTTTTCTATCATAAGTCGACATATATAAATCATACCTAAGTAATTACAGAGTAACACAGAATCTCAAGAAATAAGTGATCATAAATTTATAATAGTTCGTTTGTTAAATATTTCGAACCGTTAATCAATTAAACCTGTAACATTTGTCGCAAAGTGATATGATTTAAAAAAAGTAAAATAAATTGCGCTTACAAAAAACTCAACAAATATTTCTCAAAAGGTACCAATTTAGTCAACAAAAAGTTAACGAAAAAATCCTCATTGACACAATGTTTAGTTTTTTGGGTCACGGCAATTCTCACGGGGTCATGACGATTTGAGCAAATCTTAACCCTTTCTATTATGCGACAATAACAAATTGTAAGAAACAGCTTTTTACGGCAAAAAATCCTTCTTTTCTCATTTCTTAGACGATTGTTTGCCAATTAACCCTTTACTTTAAATGGGATATATTTATAGGCTTGAGAATATTTTATTCTGCGTATTTTTTTCTTATTTTTTCGTATTTAAACTAAATTTGTTTTTGACATATTTATTATGAAATATGAATTGTAAGCAAAAAGAAAGTTTTGAGAAAGTGATTACATTTCCTTCTGCAGTTTTTAGTGATCTAACTAATAATAATAATATACTTCATTGTACGCAGAAAAAAGGAAATTATACAATAAAATTTACAATTTCAAAATACAATAGGCGGTATTATCGCTTAACAGCGATTTCTACCAGACAACTTTAATACTTAAATAAGAAAAAAAGCAGAAACGCACTTTATCCATGGTAAGAGAGAAGAGAAGAGAGTAGTGTTCTACGCAAAAATAATTTATGGCAAAATCGACCTCTTTAGATGAAAGTGCTTCGTACAAACGAGAAAGAGTTCGCAAACATACAATACATACTTATTATT
Source organism: Cecropterus dorantes dorantes (assembly GCA_018249915.1). Classification (NCBI taxonomy): domain Eukaryota; kingdom Metazoa; phylum Arthropoda; class Insecta; order Lepidoptera; family Hesperiidae; genus Cecropterus; species Cecropterus dorantes. The sequence goes on from DWLI01004391.1 coordinate 7,185, forward strand.
CTAGATTATTCTAGATGTAGAGGTTATTTATATAAATAAATCCATTTTTACTTCCTGAAAGAAAGTGGTTATCTATTCGTAACGTAATCCTACTATTGTTTATGTATGTTTGGCAAATTTTTCATGATACCGCGACCGATTGACATTACGCTTCGAACGGCATTGTATGCGGCTAGTTTTGGAAAATTTTATGAAAATTATAATAATTTGTTGTAATAATCGTTCATCCTAAGCTCTGTTTATGTCGTGGTACAGCGAAATACGTAATGTAGAGTGCTGAATTCAGAACTATTTACAAAACTACCATTTATTAAAATATTTTTTATTTGTGACATAGAACTGGTTTTTTTTTCACCATTTCGATTTAGTCCTTATGTAGTCTGTTTCCTTAAGAACAACCTCAAATGGGTTTGATGAAGACTTCAAGGACAGATACGAACCTGTGAGATGCGTTGCTTATGTCCCCTAAGTACTATTGTAGAATGCGTCGTATAAGAAGAGACTTGGAAAGGAGTCGGAGACCTACCAACTCCTTGGAAAGGAGAAAGAGACCTTGCCATCTCTTGTAGAATACTTATAGCAACGTCGAAGCTGCTGTTATAAGGCTGAAATTAGGACTCAAGATCCTCTGGAGTGATTATTACGATACACTTTAAGATACGCGTTTGTTACTTTTTATAAGATGGAAGTAGCAAACGACCAGGTGGTCCAACAATGCAGGATGCATGACAGGGTTCTATCTAAAGTCAATCAAATATACGTTGCTACTCCTGAGGGTTAAGATGGTCGCCTCATATGAAAGTTAACGGGTACGAGTTTACCTTGTTTCCTCAAAACAATCATTGTTTATGTTGTCTTACATCATTTTAAAGTACATTGCAATGTATGGTCGAAAACAAAAACAAAAACGTGAAGTTTACGTTACAATGTATAAGTAAAAACGTAACAAGATAAACTCGTACTAAGAGTACCGGTAACGATATCCTTCCACCGAAACGCAAAAACTGCTTTACACTAGATATTGGTGGTACCTCCCCGGTCCCTACACTGGTTCTACCACCTAGAAACAAGGCCTCCGAAGTAAGTATTACGTTACATATTTGAAAAACTCTCACGAAGAACTGCTTTCGACATCTAGGGTTTATATTCTAGACTCATTTGTTTAAGCTGCGTTTTGTATGTCTGTTAGTCTATGACTTTTTTTCAATTTTAAGAGAATTCGTCTAATAGTCTCCGTCCATGAACATCTATAAGGAACTACGTATTTAAGTCAATTTCAGTATTGCCGCTTCAGAAGACTAAGGTAGGCGCTTCATTTGTAAGTCAGCTATCAGTGCTCCTTATAACAAAACGAACTAGAAACTAGAACTGTGTCGCGGTAGAAACAGGGTACCATAAAAATCTGTAGGTATATTCTTTATTAGATTTTTTTGTACATAACAAAAGTAGTGATTTAAATTACGTAAGAAACGTAGTTTTAATGAGATTTCGCAGACGCTACCCATCCCAACAATATAGATTAGCACTTAGTTTGGGCAGGTGGGGACCGCGCCACGCCGGCGCCGGTTGTTTGCCGACCACTCCCGCTGCCACCCTGGTACTTCGGGGTTGAACAAATATTGTGGGAGACGCTATGCAAAAAGTGGACGAGTTAGGGGTAGCGTTCGGCTCAAAAATGAGAAGCTCCTCACATCCATAACTCATTTGAGGGTAAAATATATTAGGTATATTTTGTGATTCTACTACTGCCCGACTTTAAAAAAAAAGAGTAACTAACATTTTTCTAAATCTAAATTATATATTCTTTAATTTTAAATATATCGAGGCTTTTAGAAAGTAACCGGCCAAGTGCGAGTCGGACTCACGCATGTAGGGGTCGGTATATCATTAAAAAACGGCAAAATGTTACGGCAGCCCCTTAAATATTTTTTATATTGTTCTTATTTGTATGTAGATATTATTTGTTGTTATAGCGGCAACAGAAACGCGTCATCTGTGAAAATTTTAACTATCCAGCTATCACGGTTCGTGAGATACAGTCTGTGACAGATAGACGGACAGTGGAGTCCTAGTACCTAATAGGGTACCATTTTTAGCCTTTGTGTACGGAATCCTGAAAAAGACGCGTTTGAAATATTTTTTATGTGTTTACCTCGAACAAGTGCAATATTAGCTTAACTATTTAATTTAGAAGAAATTGGAATAGAATCATGAATTATTTCAACATGTAGGTAGGTTCTTGATAATTGTACTTTATATAAGGACTGCGATCGATTTCCGGTTCAATACATTCATTCTTTCTTGTTCTTGTTACATGCGCCTTTTCAACCTTTTGAACTATTGAATCAGTTGTACAATACCTACTTATATTTTAAGTACTTATATGTAGATCTCATAATTAGATGTGTGGTGCAACCGTCATAATGCCAGTATACAAGTAAACGAGTATTACGCAAGGAGTTCTAGGTTCAATCGTAAAAGGGGATACTTGTCTATCTAAGTACTTGACTAAACTACCAACATTTTTAAAGCTACGCTCTTGTGTAGATAATCGTCTCGTACTCAGAAATAATTAACTATGGGTATAAAAAATAAACTCTTTTATTGAAGTTATACTTTTGTGGCGCGTTAGGGAAAATTTATAAGAGTAACTTTTTAAGATACGCCGAAACCGACACCCGGATTAGCTATAATCAACATTTTAGTTTTTGTGATATTTAAAATATACTTTAATTAAATTGGTAAATAGCGAGGTGTAGTGCGATCGGGCTTAGTACAATATTAACAAAATTGAAATGTAAATGGTAATATAAATAAAGTCCACTATAATTACGACTATTTCTGCTTATAATTTATATATGAAGAATAAGTTTGGCCATTCTATGAGGATACGCACCCTACATTCTTGGGTTTTCCCCAGAGGCAGCGATTTGGACTCTTTGTTTAACCTATAATTTACATAGTTTTTTTTATATCGAATAAAAAAACTTTTTATTCGATATAAAAAAAATTGTTTGTTTAGTTTAAGTTCTTAAATATTATTTGAATTGTATATATTGTACGTAATTAATATAATTTATTTAACTAGATAATGCGTTATAATAAAACTTTCAATGTATTACATATCTTTTATCTATTGTTCTATTGTCGTTTTTATATATATATTTTTTAAAGATTTTTATCTTGTTATGCCAAAGACGCGTAATAACTATAATATAACTTCTAATGCGTGTACACACACACATATAGTACACACACTCTTTTTTATATCCATCTATATTTTTATATTATAGAAGAAGAAGTAGCAAACGGGCATACAATCTATTAACAACTGCCCAAGGACATCTATAATTTACTTAAAACTTCAAAGACGGTAGACCCCATTGTGATTCGACTCCAACAGAACCACCGCCACACCTATTTCTGCCTAATAACAGCAGTGTTATGCGCTACTGTATTCTAGTCTGAAGGGTATGGTAAGGGAGACATACTTATTTGGCGTTATAACTGAGTCCTTAGAAGTAAGAACGCATCTGTGGTTGACTTTACGTATTATTCTAATATAAAACCATCTAACGATCGGGATCGGTGTCCGACATGTCCACCGCAGACGTAATGCTACCCCTGAGGAGTAAGTTAAAATGCCTCGTCTAAATGTTATCTACCCTTACCACACCCTACAAACTAGAACACAACAGCGCTTAACAATT
>DWLI01004392.1:0-10892 GCA_018249915.1 Cecropterus dorantes dorantes
TAATGTCTGACTACCAAATGCTCCGGCCTATATAGAAACCACTAAATCACCAGCATACCAGGTGCTGTGTTTATTGCCATAACCCTCATTAAGTCAGGCCTATATTCTGCAGTGGAGCACAAAGGGCACAAATAAATCAAGTACGAAGTAATTGGGTCACGTCAAATCATGGTTTCAACATTAAATGACTGTTAATTATAAAAATATACATATCAGAAAATTTGCCATCGGAACGCTCTTTAAATTAAGATTTTTTGTCATATGTATATCAGACTGCAAACAATAATATAATCTAGAAACCAGTCAGACACTTTGGAACTAAAACAGGATTAATAAGTACCTTACATATATCTAAAGCCATACCTCTTTAGACACAGCAAAAATAGGATCGTTTTAACCAAAATAACCCAAAATTGGAACAAAACAAAACATATTTGCCATAAGAAATTAAATACAGATTGAGAAGCTCTTTGCGGTTAACTTGGATTTAGAGAGTGTCGCTTCCGGACCATTATGGGCAGCATTCCCGCTGAAATGCACTTCTCAAACCTGCAGAGCCGGCAGTTTGACCTCGTATACACATTTATATCGCAACTGGCACCTCTATTGACACCAGCTAAGGAACAGAAGTACTCGATCTGCTTGTTCAGCTGGAGTGTCCTCTTGAAGAACAGTTTACAGGACTCGCAGGTTTGGATGCCGTAGTGGGTGCCGGAGACCACATCGCCACATATCGGGCACGGGGGAAACGAGGGGAACCCTAAAGGAAAAAAGTGAATTATTTATTTGGTAATTTTTAAATACTTGTAAAAATAGGTGAGTCGAATCAGGTGTATATTTATATGACGATATGTATTCGAGTTCTGTGTGTGGGTGTTAATGTCGTCTTGTGTTTCCACGGCACCCAAGGTACAAACTAGTGTGAACCGTGTTAAGTGTTTGTATGAATTAATTATCCTCATTGAATTAACTGTTGAATTAAATAAAACTTGACATGTTAAATGTTAAAAATTAAGGAATAAATTTCAAATATATTCCATATACTCGTATACTAAATAGAATATTGATAGTACAGGACAAGGGTAGGTATGTCAACATAGAAATTCTAATTGAAAATGTTTAAAATATAATTGGTTCTAAATATTGTATGAAGTGCGAGGCTTCATAAGTGTAATATGAATTAACCTGTTATCATTATTATTATTTTATATAATTCATAATCATGTTTTCCGTCCGTCCGTCAACCCATTATTGTGCCACTGCTGGCACGGGTCTTCTCTCAGATTGAGAGAATTTCATATGATGAAACTCTCTCAATCTGAGAGAAGACCCGATATGATGATGATGATGAGACTATGATGAGAGGATCATGTTTTCATTTCTATATAAATGCAACAATCAGGATATTAACTTTGCACTCGAACCCGGATGAGTGTTTGTGGAGATTCATGGCCTAATATGCGACGGTAGAAATCCAAGTAAAAGTATTTACTTAAGGAATAGGCATAGCCAGGTACGGCAAGGGGGGGTAACTGCCCCCCCCCCCCCTAACAGAACGATCAATGGGAAAAAAATCACATTTGTAAGCGTTGTTCAAAGAATGTGAAGCTCTTCTTCTAAGAAACTTTAATTTTTAATTTTTTTTTCATTTTAATAGGTTACGGGTACTCACGATATGTAGTTTTTGAATTTCTTTTTGTCGATATGTCAACATAGTGGTCTTATAGTTTAACGGATATTTCGGAAAGGTATGGTGCAAGTAACAGAATGAATGAAAAAAATCAAATAAAACATAAAATAAGATGAAAAAAGGATTTATGACAATGATTACACGAATTAAATAAAGGAACTGGAAGTGATAAGGAAATTGCATCAGTGTAACGTGTCGTAACCGCAACGGTTACGCTAAACCGTTACGATGCGATAATATGTAATTATTATCGATAGATCATATATTATGTGATAGGCTATGACATGTTTTTTTACACTAAAAATTAAACGAGCATGCAATCCATCTGATGGTAAGTGGTGACTACGCCCATGGATATCTGTAAGCAACTTCATATAGAACAGGGGTTCTATCTGAAGTCGATTACAGATGCAGTTGCTACTTCCAAGGACTAAGACGGTCGCCTCATACATAAATGAGCCGTTTCAATCATTCTGTAAAATGTTTTGTTTTGTGATAGTTTTATTTCTTATCATATACAAATGTGTATGTGTATAAGAAATGAAACAATCACGCATTCTTTTATGTTATATACAGTTGTGTTGGGTATGTCAAAATATTCAATAAATACAAAAAATAGTGTTGTCCTAAGGTTTTATTTTGTGTAATAAAACACAAATAAAGTTTACAAATTTTATTAACAATAATTATCTATTTTTCTTATCCATTTATTTACAGGAAAAAATAAAATTCTTAACCCGTCTATATTTCCACCTTATTATCTTTATATTAACCTAAAAATGATGAATTACTCTATTGTTAGCGTGCCAAGTATTAACAAGTATGAAATACTTGTTTCTGATGAATTAAACTTAAAAATGACGAACTATTTTATGCATATTTTATTATCAGGATATGCGTAATTTATTATCAAGACCTCATAAAAAAAATTTACTTTAGGCCAGCTTAGTGAATTTGCTCAGGACTTTCCTTCACAGAAAGCATGATATGTTTTTATATCGCAATTGGATAATGGGCTTAGGAACCAATCAGACTATGCTCTAATTCCTTCAGTCTCCCATTCCTGCTTCTAAACAACTAAGGAAACTGTATTACACATGCAGCTTTCTTAAATGATAGGTCGCGAACCAGTACCGTGTCACGAAAATGAAATACCATCAAGAGAGGTATTGATTTTGTGTCAACGTGAACGCTACGCCCCGCTATCGTCCGAATGTAATCATGATAGGAATATCATTCATATACATCCTTTTTTTATTTGCAATACATTCAAGAGGGTTAAAAAACGTTTGATTAATAGCATGGGTAACAATGGAGAAGATAAAATTATCGGCTCTCCACATAAAGTTGTTCTGAGGAAAAGGAAATAAAATGTACATCAATCTGTCTTCATCCTGTCACGCGTGTCTTAATTCACGCGTACAGGTGAACAGGCACAATGTTTTATACGCGTGACAGGAAAAATTAAAAAGACATTTCATGTAGGTTCTTAGGTGTAACAACGCATCTGAGATTGCATTAAGTGTTTCTCTCAATACAAAAAAAATCAACTTCCTCCATATCTATGAACTTGAACCGGTATTAGCAATCAGAAAATTATACCTATAACATATAAATGAGTCTGCTTGTAGAGAAAGCGTACTTCACTTGCTGTTGTGAGGATACACCTGATGTTAACATCCAATTCACCCCGTGTGAATGACGTCATTGTATGTTCGCGTAAAAGCCCTCGTGACGTCATTAATATGACGTCACAAGACTACCTATAATTATGGGGAGACCCTGTACATTACGGGTCATGGTTATGAAAGGTGTTCTTGTACATAGTGATCCCGCCGCACGTGTGGATGACAGCCTTGCAGCCGAAGTAGCTGCGTCTACTGCACTGCCACCTCTCCTTGTCCTTCCTCACGTAGTGAAGAGAGAACCTGTAGCCGTCCACGACCATCATCCTCCTCATATTCTTCGATAACGTGAATAATACTGAAAGAAAATGTCAACATAAATATGGTAAAAGTAAAAATGGTACTCGTAGCTCCATATTAGGACGCTGTAACGGAAACACATTTAGAATTTATATTTTTTGGTCGGGAATCGAACCCGAAACCTGCGTGATATCGACATATGACTGCAACGATATGAGATTGTGAAGGGTAAGCTGTAAATATGAAGATAAAATTATCTAGTAACTATGTAAAATATAAAACAAGTATATTATTGAAATATATAAATACAACCTTAGCTTCGTTTGGGTACCAAAAACATATAAGAACATTTTTAATTTATTAGATATATTACATTTGCATCCTATACTTATTTATCTCAGAAGGCATTGAACTATTAACAAGTATGAGCCTTCCTTCTATATACCTACATCTATACTTATAGATTATTTTTTATACAAAAGAACAATGCCAGGAGAATATGCACTCACAAATAAAATCTCGAATAAATTCCATTTAATATCTTTATTATCTTCAAAACACAAAAGTTACTCAAAATCTATCGTCACGTAACACATTTTGAGTTTGGGGACTGTATGATAGGCATAATTTGAATCATTTATCATAATTCAAAATGGCGGCGATCTCGCTCCTTCTTCATAATGTGTGAGAGAGATGCGTATACAAAAGCACTTTACTATTTTTATACATATAATAAATGTATTGGATTAAGTAGAGCGATCTATATATTTTACTTATAAATGATATACATATATTCGTACATAAATTTAAAGACTTGTCCTAAAACTCACTGAAATTATTGCTTATTGTTATTTATTTGTTCTTTATAATGAATATAAAATAAGTTTAAGGCCATACGCAATGTACATTTTATTCTTTGACTATTTCACATGTTAAAATACATGTATTTTAATATAATAAAACATAAATAATATTTTTAGTTATATAATTAGTTTGTTCAAACTAATTTAAACATGTATGTAATTTTGTATACATAACAATTTTAAGTAAATTGCCGCTTATTTTTTGTAAAATAAAACCACAATATCAATTTAAAACTACATCGGCTTACTGAGAATCTTTATACAGTCTTAACAATTCTATTATTGCAAATATCACAACCAAAACAGAAAATATACACACGAAGTAGTTAGAACAAAACTAAAAAAAAGCATTCCCGCTTAGTTCTCATAGGTAGCAACTCATCTGCCGAATTCTGGTGGAAATCCAATTATATTAGGAATTGGTAACATATAAACAGTGGCTTTTACGATTTTTATTCTGGACATTTGGAAGTAAAAAACCAAAAAAAATCATTATGCTTTCAAATTAAATAGTTTGTTCTACGGACATGCACAAACAATTCTGATAACGTAAAAAAACCATACACATGACGAATAGATAACTTATTTCCTTTGGGAAATTAGTTAAAAATTATGACGCCCAGTTAATGCCGTGTTTATACCAATCAAGACTTCTACTGACTGTCCTAAACCTATGAGAACATTCTCATTTTTTATAAATAATTTCGCAAAAATCTATCTACTTTAATTAAATAAAACTTCACTTAAACCATTTGTTAATACAAAATCATCAAAAACCCTGACTAATTCCAAACAATAGGATTTGGTTATGAACAAAAACTATTCGCAAACGTAATTAAAAAACTCTTAAAACAACTATACACACGTATAATTTGCTAAATTTTCTACGTTGCCTACATTTTGATCATTTGTCCGTTGATATGAAAACTATTAATAAAGTTACATATATGCAACCTTAGACCAAAATAGTCAACTTCGCTTTTCGAACAAAATACTGAAGCTTGCCAAAGTTGTGACAGTTTATATAGTTACAAATGAATTGGCGGAAGAATGGCATCGTGTACGGCTGATTTGTAGGAATTTAATTATTTGACACGATTTAACAAGTTCACAAGTTCACACATATTTTTTTTATATATGAACTTGTGAACTTGTATATTTTTTGTTTTATTTATATATTTTCGGTTCACAAGTTCATATAAAACAAATTAAGTGTGAACTTGTGAACTTAACCTTAACATGGCGCTCAGTCACTTGCATAAGCCCAAATTGTGTTTCAATATATTGTGAACATCTTTAACTATATAGAGGCAATAGACTGGACCGGACAAGGAGGTGTGTCATCCACTAAATGTTCAGTTAACCATGAATCAATCTGAGGTTGATACAGAGTAAAAGTTCGTGTCTAAAGATCTCGACACTGTCTACGGTATAGCCATATATTTCATATCTTTAGCCGTGATGCCTTCCTTTTGGTCTTCCATCATTTGCAGACTAGTTGACCGGCCAAATCTGTCCAGCTAGATGCGGTCGCCAGTTAGCGCTGGAGCGATTGATCAACAATTCCGCAGCATCGTGGTTGTGGTAACCCTTCGCTTCCACGATATTCTCGCCAGCAGTCTTCACGATGGCCTTACAACATTTGTAGGAATGGGTGGAACACGTCCACCTGACGATGCCGTTACGAACGGAGTGCTTGCAGAAGGTATAATTGTTGTACATGATAAGAGGCTTCCCTCTCAGCGACTGTATGAAGTAAGCTTTGTCTGTAAGGATAACGTTTGATTAGTGGAAACAATATCACATGAAATCAAATAATCATAAATTAATACATTGATGAGTTTGATATTTTAAAGTTAAAAAACAAATTGAATCGAAATATTATTAGAGCTGTAAATACTGCTTAAGATATTTTTTTACTATATTCATTACTTGTCAAAAAAAATATATCACATTTGGATTAAAATTTAATGAGTTACAATGTGTACACTGGGCTGATATTTCAACCATAGTCTTACATATTTTTAAATATGTACAGTTATTTCAACCTGGCTTCTTTGTTACATTACTTTGTAAAGTTATTAACTATTTTCGATACCTACTTGTTCACATATATTTTATAATCACGATATGATTTAATTTATTAATGTAAGTAAGCAAGGACTTTAGTGTTATTATATGAAATGAAAAAATAGACCAAATTTATTCAGAAAAAAAACTAAAGCTCCATATAGTAGTTGAATTTATTGAAATTTTATTTGAAACATTCTACACATGTAAGTACATCTACATCCCGTAAAATCGTAATTAATAATAAAAAAAAAATAATAAAAAAAAAAAACAGAACAAAAATAAAAATAAAATATTTATTTCAAAAGAGAGTATTTGAACACAAATGCGTTAATACTGATAACCAACTATATTATTGTACTAATAGTTATAACAATAAAAACTAATTATACATATTAAAGGCAAGAGATTCAAATATAAGAGATCATATTTATTTTGTTCCTATCACACCTAAAGCACTGCTGCTTTATATACTCGTATGTATATAAGTATACATACGTGTGTTAAATACATAAAATTCCAAAGTGGACACAAACATTTTTAAAATCTATGGATACCACTTTTGAAATTTATAAGGATTTCTTTTCGAGTCGCGATAAAATCGATATCGATTGTTTTGAAATGTATTCAAAATGTATGTATGTAAATGTATTTATTCGCGCTTTTTTACTTTTCTCTATGCCAATAACAACGTCACTTATGATTTTTACTTTCCCGATATTCCAAAGGAGAGTCGACATTTTTGTTTGTAAGGAAGACATTCTGGTGAACTCTTTTCCATACATCCAATACATTTAAAAACTAAAACGTCATAGATTTAAAAAATATTGATATGTAAGTTAATGTTTAATACATTTCTAAAAAGACTCGTTGTAGATTATTTTTATCGGCAACAGACAAAAATATATAGAATTCGTTAGAAAAATATTCGAGGAACGAGAAAGTTTAGTAAATTTCGTAAAATTATCAAAAACTTTTTTTTTACTATTTTACCAAAATGGACTCGATGTCAACAGTCTCTTCCACTCTTTATTTACTTTTTTTACAAAAAGACTACATTTTAGAAGGACGTTATGTAAATTTAAAAAAATGTAGTAAATTCTCGACGAACGATATTGTTGAGTAATCGATATGTTTAAAATTAAATGATACTATAATATAGTATAGTTATAGTGACAATATAATAAATGATACAGAAATACACGTACAAAAAATTGATGTTCTAAATTGTCTACTATTGATATTATTGAATATTTTTTTAAGTTAAGTGATAATATATTGATGATAGAGAAATATTTAAATATTGACAGAAACTTATGTACTATATTGTCTACGATTGATATTATTGAGTATTGATATTTTTTTAAGTTAAGTGATAATATATTGACCATAGAGAAATATTTAAAGATTCAAAGAAACTTATGTGCTAAATTGACTATGATTGATATTATTGAATCTTAATATTTTTTAAGTTAAGTGATAATATAATTGATGATAGAGAAATATTTTTAACGGTCCAAAAAACTTATGTGCTAAATTGACTACGATTGATATTATTGAATATTGTTGTTTTTAAGTTAATTGATAATATATTGATGATAGAGAAATATTTAAAGATTCAAAAAACTTATGTGCTATTGATATTATTGAATATTGATATTTTTAGTTAAGTGATAATATTGACGATAGAGAAACATTAAACGGTTGAAAGAGACTTATGTACTATATTTGTCTACGAATGATATTATTGAATATTGTTTTTTTTTTTTAAGTTAAGTGATAATATATTGATGATAGAGAAATATTAAACGGTTGAAAGAAACTTATGTACTATATTGTCTACGATTGATTTTATTGAATATTGTTTTTTTTAAGTTATAATATATTGAAGATAGAGAAATATTTAAAGATTCAAAGAAACTTATGTACTAAATTGTCTACGATTGATATTATGAATATTGATATTTTAAGGTAAGTAATAATTTAATTTAAGATAGAAATATTTACACGTTCAAAGATATTTATGATCTAAACGATGAACTATTAATGTTGTTGATTATTCGATATTTTTAAGTGGAGTGATACAATAGTATGATGATAAAGAAATATTTAAACGAGCGCCTAATATTTATTTCAATCGGTATATATGTATAATAGAAATATTCTATTATACATATATACATGTTTTGAACTTTGCATTCCATCCTACGCAATATTATTACATCCATTGTCATTGCATTCATTTATTTAAAATGTCCAAAGCTAAAAAATATTTTAAATTACTTAAGCAACTTTCATAAAATTAATAAAACTATGATATAACTGACTTGGAAGAAACATTAGTCTAAATTTATTAGAAGGCTGAGTATCATAATAAAATTCGTATTTTTTTTTCTACAGCAAACAAGTGGTGAAATTATTACATTGCCCATTTGCGTTAATCATATGACAGCTTAATTAGCCAAAGCCTTATATGATTTTATTAATCACACTAGAGATCACACAGTGGATCTTATGATTCCATGTTATATCTAAAGTTCACTACTTATAACATTTTTAAGTAGAGACTAAAACTTAGTGATAAATATATCACTAAAATAAGTTCAAATTCATCCTAGAAGTCCTTAGAAGATATAAAATATTCAGAAAGCGCACCTTTTCAATTAATTATTAAAGTTTAAACGCAACACGGTGTATCTGTACATGTCTTATGAATGCTACTTCAATACAATTGTAGGATTAAAGTAGTACAAGACTTGACGTGGAGGTTCAGTTCAAGAACGTAATTATTTCTGTTATGGCCTTGATTTCGTTAACTCTGAGAATTTGCACGCTTCTTCATATTCTTCATGTTCTAAGGACGAAGCATGCGTCAAACGAAGAACTCAGTGGGCGGGTGGTTGTGGTGATTCGTCGCGTAGACCAGTAGGTCCTCTTCCGTGTAGATCCTCGCCGGGCAGCCATGTTCGTTATGGGTGTAACAATACCACGACCACTTGTTTCCGTAGCAGAGGAACTTCGTGAAGGTGAAGTCCCCTAGCCTTATCAGGCTCTTGCCGTCTTGCGATTCCATGAATCTCACTGAAAACAGGCATTTGACAGACGTTTTGAGATTTTAGTATACAGTAGATTTGGGAAGCAATTTAAGTTACGTCTCTACTGTGCTGTGATATCTATAAGTTCAGATATAAAATTCTTTATTGCCTTTTATGGTTACGTTTTACTTAAACTTGAATTTGAAATCATACATCTGAATCTAAATTTAAAATCAAGGTGCTAAATCTCTTTGCCGTTTGCCTGCTGCGGCTCCATCAATAACCCATTTTGGGTGAATTGGAAAGGCAAGCTAACTTTTTGAAATATTCTATCGTAGTATTTAAGACCAGCATCTGTGACAGTTAAAATGTTCATATGCGGCAATAACCACTTTACAGTAAGTGGACTGTGCAATACTTTAATTACATAAACAAAAAATCAAAATAAATTGAGATTTTTATTTTGGGTTAAAAATAAAAAAAATTGGGGTGTAATTAAAAAAAAATACGACAGTCATTTATTTACTTAAATCATATACATAACAATGATAAATAAATAAAATACATACTTAAAATGTAATTCACGATACATCATTTAAAAATGTTTAGTTAAAAAGTGAATGACTATTGACACTTTATTTACAACAACATAAATAATTGTTTCCGAATAACTTGTACTTTTTCCAAATAGTCTAATAATTACACCTTATTGTAAACTAGTTCCTATTATTTAAACACACTGTACAACAAGCTAAATACATCTTTATAACCTCTTTGGCTACATTACAATATTTCACTTTTATTTCTCTTTCCATAACATCTAAGTTCGCGTGTTTGAACAATATATGAATAGTGTGAAGTACACCAAACATTTCATCTGTTGATATATAAAATTGTACACAATGATTACTACTATCCTTACGCCTTAATCTTTCTTGCTTATTAACATTAATAATATCATAATTCATTAACATACAGTATTCATCAAATGTTTTATTAGGCTTAAGTTCCAATTCCTTCAATTGCCGTATTAAATCTTCGTATCTATCTGGAGTCATAAAATATGTGCTGTTCGTTTTTTTCCGAGACATTAGCTTGTTGAGTTTCGTGTTAAACTCCTCTTTCATCTTCGTAACTCTATTAAGGGAAAAATCTGTAAACCGTAAGAAAATAAAAGTTAATTGATTATATGTCAAAAATTTCTTAAATGATAAAAATTAAAAAATGTACGGATGTAATACTTACATGTGCAGTGTAAACCCTGTTTGCAAGCAGTATCAAAAATACAACATACAATACTTACAGACTG
>DWLI01004393.1:0-10891 GCA_018249915.1 Cecropterus dorantes dorantes
GTTTCAAAAGATAATTTAACACGAGCAGGCTACTGGCAAACGAAGTTTAAACAAAAGTGACGTCATCAAAAACCCGACCAATCAGGAGCGTTTACTTTCACGCGACAGACTGTTAAATAAATGCATCTTTATTTACAGATTTTTAAATAAATAAATTATTATTTTCAACTTACGTTAATAAATATCCACTCCTGAACGCATAATATATGAATATTGATATCAGTAATTAACACTTAATTTTTCGCATTGTCAAATAGCCTATTTTGACAAATAAGACTTGGAGGCAGCGTAATTTTAACAGTGTGATCAAAAGTCTGTCGCAGACTAACTACTATGTACCATGCCGTAATATTAGTAGTAGTTAAAAATTAATTGACAGAAATATGAACTTTTTCATTGGCACATATTGCACACATAAGAGACAGGTACTGAAGATTTTTCTATTTTATGATTTTTACATCTATTTTACAGGTTGTAAAACTATTTTAAAGGTTGTAAAACGCTGCGCGGATCAGTGCCGAAGTACAGATGCCAAACCTATTTCTGCCTTTATGTCACCAGTAAATATTTTTTTGCTCTCTGGTTTGAAAGTAAAGAAAGGACATCTATATGAAGTATTGGAACTTAGTCCGAATGTCAGTTCATAAAGTATTCTCATAATGAGGCAAGAAGGAAGGAAAAAGGTCAGTCACTCATTACTTATTCTCCAACAAAAATATATAATATTGAAACACTACTTGTTTGGCTATATCATCTTCCTTTTCTTCAGCAAGCGCGAGCCTCCTCTGATAACCAAGCTCCAGGTCTCTCCATGCCGCTTCAGCTCGCTCCAGCAGCTCCACTCGCTCGGCTTCCCGCCGCGCGAGGTTGGCCGCACGCTTCCGCAACTCTGATGTGGACGTCTCCAACTCCTTGAGGCGCTCCGCGCATGCAGATTCCATACAACAAGCCTAAGGGTTTGAACTTACCGATTAATTATATTAATAAAATATTTTATTATTATTCAAGTAATTTACGTTACTTCTACATAATGCAAATGCAACAAAGCATGTTACACGTTTTAAATAGGAATCTCTCAGAGTATGCACAGATGAGGAAAGAAATACTTGCAAATTGCATTTAAGAGGGCCCTACTCGGGTAACGTGCAATTTTAATGACCATAGGCACAAATCTGTCTTTTTCAGCTTGCTTTGAATATTTGCTGCATTTATGTTATAACTTTGTCTGATATTAAAACTATTAATAAACTATTAATAAGAATAATATTTAGTCTAGAATGGAAGGACGCGTCGGTGCAAATCATTATTATTCCTGGCAGTAGTCTTCACTCAACATCACATGAATGTATGAAACAAATCAAAAGTTGTTCCGACAATCCAGCAATTGATATCCGCGGAGTTATATAGAAGGTCCAAAGTAGATACATAACTACTATCCGCTTGAATCATAAATTTATTTTTAAATAGACCATTGGAAAGACGCAGATTAGTTTCTTTTGTTAATCAAAGAAGAATGTGCCGTTATTGTTGACCTAATCTGCGTTTACCCGTAGTGTAGAAAAGCATACAATATACTCACGGCGTCTATTTTGTTCTTTATATCAGCTTTTGGGCTCTTTGGTGACTGTTTTGGAGCGTGACGTGCGCACGGCGACGTATTTTCCACGCGCATAACTAACTTCGCCTCTGCTGGCAACTTCACCACGGGGCCGATTAGAGAGTTGGTGTCAAAACTTGCGGAATCAATACCTTTACAGTACATTGACGGCTTGTGATCGATAAAACCTTTCGGTCTTTTACAATAAGCGCTATTGACGGTGTAAATATTCTCCTTTTTAGGAGTATTCTCGGAAGCATTACGCAATGTTTTATTTCGATGTGATTCTATGAATCTGTAAATAAACAACCAATAAGTTAGCAATTCATCAACCAGGACATAAATAATGTTAATTGCAAATAAACGTAAGAATGAGAACAAAATAAGTATTGCATAACATTTATATTGAAATTATTAACTTATATTGCTATCTATATTAGATTGGATGAGAACCGCATCATTTGAAACATATGACAAGTTGTTCTATAATTACAGGTAATTATTGTCTTCGCGGGAAATACGGGTAGCAAGCTAAGGCCATTGATACAATATGTTCGCAGTAATATGATCCATTAATATTTTTAGCGAGAGGTAAATTTATAATACTTTGTTAGTGTAAGGTTTTTTACTAAATTCAACTAATCTGAATCTATGACGTGGGGTATTTAGGGTTTTTGGAATTCTTGTAACTTATTATTTATATTATAGCGTATTATAGCGTCATATGACGTTATAACAAAACACTGTAAGGTCATTATTTGAAATGTAATATTGCGAGTTGAGGAATCTAATATAAGCATGGCATTTAAATAAAAATATAACGTATATTTGCATTCTATACCTACTTACTTATATGTCTGTGCATCGCGTATATTAGTAAAAAAATAGTTCAAAGTACTGAGAATAATAGAAAATTTGTCCAAACCAAAATACAGTTTTTTTTTTTTTCATAAAAGTCCATCTACTATATGAAAAGTTAGGTATATGTTACCATTTTTAACGCGGTTATCACCGCGAGGTTCCATTAGTTGCAAAATAAAATACGTTCAAATGCAAGTACAAAGTTGTAAAAACACGAGGAAGGTGATATTTTAACTTTAAACCCTTAAATGGAGACAATGCATACACGGCTTAGAATATTGACAATAACTTCCTTCCGTCGCTCGTTTATCTAGAAAAGTTCTGGAGCAAACTTCCCGGATGTGTGTAGCATCTTTCATTCCAGGAAATTATTCATAATTAGAACTCAGTTACGGGATCATTTAATTTACGCATTACGATACCAAATTTAAGTTATTTATTTATTATTTAGTTTATTTTTAAGTTTAAACAAATATTGTAGATATATGTATATTTTTATTCTTCTTTATATTTTTGTGTACTTTCTATAATATGTAATAAGTGTGTTTATTTTGCCTTTTGTCATATGTCTTCTATGAGAGATTATTTAAGTAGGATCATAATGTTTCTTTGTAGATTGTGCAATAATCATTCAAAATATTACTTGTACGATAATTTATTGAATTGTAATAAGTAAGATTGACTAATTTTAAAACAAGGTACGATCAGCTAATTAAAAAAAAAAAAACAAATACGTGAAAGGTAGATTAGCCAGTATAGGTTGACCAAGGCGGTATACTTGGTACACTGGACACACAGACAACCTATACTGGCACCGGCCAAACCAATCTCTAGCGTGAAGCTATCCTGCGTTACGGATTAAGAATTAAGGATCGTGGATGCCGGCTCCTAGACATGTGTGAAGACTATTTTAGTCGTCAGTAATCGTCTGTAATCGTCTTCAGATTAAATATCTATTCTTCATTGGTTACACATGTCCAAGGACTGCAACACAACTTATCATTAGGTGGAAAGCATGCTCGTTGGCTTTAGTAAAGAAAAACAACACAGGGTAATGAGTATTCTTCTATTTATTTTTTGCTACCCATGAGAACAAAGATGGAAAAGTATGTCTCCTTTACCACACCCTTCAGAACAGAACACAAAAGGTCATAACACTGCTGTTATTAGGTAGAATAGTATAGGTGTGTGGTGCTTCCGGGTTCAAACCACAAAGACCACCTTCAATCTTTATTTCTTTTATCTAATAGAATAAAGTTTAATCATACTCGTAGAGGCTTTCAGTTCCTTTATGACCGAGCTGTTGCCAGGCGAGCACCGCGCAAGCAATGTGCCTCTCTTCCGGGTACTTTGAGATCATAGTGTTGAAGTCACGCGCATCTTGCTCCAGCCGCTCGTACGCAGATCTCATTGCACACTGTATAAATCATTTCTAAACATTAACTTGTCTTATCAATTGTAATTATGAAAGGAAAATTTGTTATTTGCCAAAGGATTTATTTGAACACTCACATGGTATTTCGTTTTATTAGCTCTCATATTTTTTTGTAAGTACTATTCACACGCAACATTAGTATTTGCTTTTATTTGTTTATTAATTAATATTATCAATTTTCTAATATACATATTTAATCTCGAAAAATAATGAGGTTTGCATAAGACTCATTTTCCTAACATATTAACTAACTATAATGAAATACACTCTCGACATTTAAAAGTAAATAAAAAATTTGATGTACCTATGTAATATTCTGATCTAAGTGGTGTCACGTCGTGGAATCTCTACATAAATTAACGCTAGTATCTAGTATTTAAATAGTAGTAGTATTAAATTGGACATTAAATTGGTCACTTAGATCAAAATTCAATCAGTCGATAAGAAGCGTAATAGTATACTTATATACGGAAAAAAACTGTAGGATTGACTTGGAAAAGAGCTGATAGCTTCCAAACGGCTGGCGGATCTTCAATCATAGTTCTAAACACAATATCAAATAAAAAACCACATTCAATTCCTATTTGAGAGCTAATACCAGGAGCAGATACACACGTTAAAACACGTAGCGCCCCTCTTTTTCGTCAAGGTTTTATTATTAAATGCCAATATTGTCGTAACGTTAGACATGACAACGTAACGAGAATGACAATTTGTGAAATTTTGCATGTATTTTTTTTACGATACAGCTTAACAGTGTCCACAAAAAAATATTGAACCTCAGAACCACTAAAAAACTAATCTTTTTTGTCTTTCCTTTTACAGAAAAAAATAAGACGCATGTTTCAAGAACTTAGTTAAACAACAGTTATCCTGTATTTATATAACAGTAGCAATATATTCATGTATGTCAACAGCTAATATTATTGCATAATATATATCAATGATACGTATGCATGTTTTCCGTTACAATGTAAAAATCACAAGGTGAAAATAATTGTTACTGCATGATTGCAGTTTCGTTCTTTATTTACAAATGTATTTCCTATTCATATGCATTTATATTTATAATATAACCAACGCCGCAACCAATTTAGGTATCAATTAAATATATTTATTAAAAATGAAGTTATCATATAAAATATCAACGTTTTTACTGCGATTATTTAAATTATTATTGAGTAACATTAATTAAGTCATTAAGACACTCATATTAAGGAAATCGTATTTTTTTATGTAAATAAGTTGATTTTTACAGCAAAAACAAACAAACGTCATATAATTAATATCAAGAAGATTAGCTTAAGAGTAGAAGACCGCATATTTGGTTTAGTTGGCAGTAAAACCCACGAGATCGGGTTTAAAGAGTCTGAGTACTATAAAGCAGTGCAAAGCTCGCAAATGGTGTTCTAAATTGCGCACGCCTTAGGTTTTCCTTTTTATTTGTTTCACAGCCTTTTATGGAGCGTCTCCACGTACTATCTTATCCGACCGATATTCTCACCGTATATATCATAACTTAGATAAATTTTAACAAATAAATAATACCTGTGTACTACTAAATAATAATAATTACAAATATTCTCAAAACAAGTTTTTTATAGGCTTTAATAAAGAAACACCTCTTTATCAATTGACTCACTACTTTGTGCAGCATAAAGTATCAATCAGCAGTAATTAACTAAATAACTTTGTATGTATTAAGTAAATCAGTAACAAAAATAAAATAGACAATAAAACTATAAATATTTATTATCTAATCTTAATTAATTTATAAACACTTAAAAGATCCAGCACGCCTTTCAAGAATCCACCCAAGATTACCTTAGAAGCAGCACGTGGACACAAGCCATACAATTTAAAATAGAAAACCTTTTCTTGCGACTTCGGAGACTTAAAATAGAGCAAAAATTTCCACACTTACGTTATTTTGGCCACACATTTCAAGAAACATACATAGAACCTAAGATTGAAGCTAAGTATTTAAGTGTGTAAAAGAAAAGCAGACATTGTAAAATAAAACTTGTTATTATTTTTGTGCTTAATAAATTAATGAAATATTTCGAAATATCCTAAACATGAATTATGTTATCTACTCACAAGTCCTGTATGCTTTTTCAGCTATTTTATCCATATGAGACTTTGAACAAATCAGCAAAATAATAAAATATACCCGACGAATAAAATTTTTCTTTCCATAAATCGGTTAAAAACAAATTAAATTTTACCTTTAAATTAATCTTTGGATTCTTCTCTAGAGCCTTCGATACATTCCACATTATTAATGTCGACAGAGATGGTTGATTTTTATCCATTGAACAAGATTTATCGTGTTCCTTATGGTGCTTGTAATGAGCCTGAAAGTAAACACTTATTAATTGCAGTAAGCCTTATAATTTATGATACTGATTTCTATTGTGTGGTACTCGTAATCATATTGTAAGATAGATTTTGTTACGTACGTCAGATATTATCTCAAATACTATGTGTATGAGACTAATTCTAATGTAACAACGAGTAACAATGTTTTACGAAACACATTTTTTCGGAGTGATAATAGGGGGTAGTGGTTGCCGCGTTGGGTGATATTAGGGTATTGATATGATATAAAGTTAAAGATTCCCGATGCTCGCGTCCTTAACGTGCAAATGTTTACTTACCATATTCATTCACCAATGACACCACGTGAGATATAAGCTATAAATATAGCTTATTTATAGCTTGTATCTTACGTGGTGTCGGTGGTGATGGTTGTGGCGGTAGTTGTAGTTACTTTAAGTAATATATTATTATTTTAAGTTTTCCCTTCAGTCGACAGTCCTCATGACTGCCTCCGATTTTTTATTTTATATTATAGAAGTATTGTAGTATATGTATATATATCTATATATATTTTTGTATGTTTGTGTATATATATAAATTAGTTTCCGTTGACTATTTATATGCCTACCGTGAGTTTGTGAAGATATTTGCTATCGCCCAGGGTTGACTGGCAGGGAATGCCACTAGGCATTAAGTTTACCCTTGTAATACTTAGTTTAAGGTATTTCTAAAAGTAAATAAATAAAATAAATAAAACAACCAACAAATGAACATGCCATCCACCTGATGAAAAATGAAAAGTGCCACCCATGGACGTCTATAATTAATGATATTGAGATAGGATTACAATTCTACATTATATGGGACACAGACACGTTGCACGCAATCGAAAAAGTTAGAATCTGTACGAGGTATCCCCACGAGATAAGGCCTCTATTTCTATCTACAAATGTCTCATTTTTCCTGCCTGCTTTAAACCATAAACTTCTACCACCATTATGTTCTTAATTGTTTTATAAGTATTAACAACTCAAAGGGTCTTTGGTCTTTCAAGTAATTATGTGTATATAATTACCTCATTGTTATCCATAATATATATTGAATCCAAACTACGATCCAATGCCTCACGGGATATTAGTTCAAATTAATTTAAACCTCCTTAACGTTGAAATTTTCAATATTTATTTGTGTATTTCCGACGAAAATTTTGTTATCATTTTTATTTAAATTTTCCAATGACATATGTCCTGCTAGATGATTTATGTCAAAGATAAATTATAAAAGCTTCTTTATATTACTGTGATAACTTATGAATGCATATGAGTATAAAACCTTTTTTAAGTAGAAAAAATCTTAGTCTATGTGCTTAGAATTTATCAATTCCCACTTGGCTAGCACGGTAGACTGTGGCGTAAAGCCATCTCTTTCTTACTTTAGCTTACAAATTCAGATTTTACTTTTCACATTATAATTAAAATTATAATACCTATGAGTAAACTGTGATAGCCCAGATTTGTGATATCTACCAATCCACAATCGGTCAGCGAGGTACACTGTGGCCTACATAGCCTAATCAATTAATCTTAGCTGAAAGTATCAATTAAGAATATGCTAAACTGAATAATTGGGTCTTAGATATACAAGAGAGTAACTGTAGTACTGTAGTCAATGTAGAGTGGAACGTTTGTGTACGCGTTAAATAAATATATATGATCAATAGTCATGATGTCATTCGAATTTTCGCGAAGGAATTGTGTTTATTTCTTTAATTCGTAAGACTAAAATAATTATAATTCCAATAATTATCTAATAGTGGAAAGAGTCGAGCATTAGCAAAGTTTTATTATCTGCAATATTTTTCTTCTTTGTCTGGTTTCAAAATCTATCAAAATCTATCTAATCAATATCTATGATTTCAAAATAATGAATTTCAGTTATCGTAATGATTAATACTTGTAAGATGAGGTATTCGTACATATATTGGTGTCAATGATAAATAAATCAACAATAAAATAACATGTACTTAATATAACATCTGCACAAACAGGACAAACGAATCATATTATAGTCTACATTCATTCTAATATGGCAAAGACGAAAGTTTGTGAGGATGGTATGTTTGTTACTCTTTCACATTTATTCTACTGATTCGATTTGGACGAAATTTGGACGTGGTTTATAGGAATGACACAGACTTTGCCTTGTAAGCTTATAGGTCTCTCAACGGAATTCTCTACCGTCAGCGGGAACATACAAAAATTACACAAAAAACTCCTAAAACCATGTTATCATGTACAGAATTAATAATTAATCATTAATAAATTATAATTATTATTTTTAGAATCTCACATTTCTTACAAAACATATTAGTTCCTACACTTGGTTTGTACTCTACTACTACCTACTTAATGCTTGGTTTTCCGTTCCAGATTATTAATTTTTAGCAAACAGGTTTTATATAATCATTTATTTCTATATTTATTCACAAACTATTTTATTATCCAAACAATTAATCCAAGAAAAGTCCACAATTTATAACATCACGTTTTTATTTACATTTTTAATTCTAATGTAATGAAGAACGTTAAACATTGATAAAGATTTTATTTATTTTATATTGTCACAAAGTTATGCAAAATCATAATGACGAGACTTTTGCCTTATGTTTACATATTTTTACTTTTTATATCATGTATTACACTGAGTCTTAGATACTTTTAAGGGAACTCACGATACTCGGATTTAATTTCTTTACTGCTGCTTTTTCGACCCAATTGCATGAATTGTGGTCATGGTGATACTACGTTATATTGCGCCGTGAAAATGAAGGGGACCTAACGCGAAATTTGTATTTGTTGGGGAATCACATAAATGTTTACGCATTTTGGGTAGTCTCTAATAAAATATATTATAACTTATGCAAATGAAAAGATTTAAGAATTTAAAGGATGATACATATTAATGTAATTTTGCAATTAATGCACAAATAAAAAAAATCATTACATAGAAATTTATGGTTGAAATTTTTTCAAGCTAGGAGTATACAACGCGAAAATAAAAACAAACCTGTAATGAAATAATGGCATAATCAATTTTGTGCCAGTTGCATAAAAATGAATATTGCTGAGATGATTCATCATGGTGTAGTAGCATCGTATGCGGTGAAAAAGAGCAAAAGAGAAGGGTCGATACACCCCGGCGCCGTCGGCGGCGGCGCCACCGTCCGGTTCCATCGCTAACGGTCCCGGCCTTCCAAGTATAGCCAGCATTAGCTCCGATCTTGCGACTATTTTTAGCCTGATCCCCTTGTCAACAAGACACCACACCGCAGGCACGAACACCACGCGTCCCGGCTAGCTTGAAATCCGAAAAAAACTTATAGTAGTTAGTACGTTTGAATTTTCTACAGAAATTGGAATGAGCAGTTATTAAAATGTTAGATTAATCCAGTTGCCTTAATAGCCTTAAACCATTTTTGCAAGCTTTATAGTATCATTCGCTCTGGCTCCACCTGTTTACTATTTTGGCATCGAATACTATTTTAATGATGACGTCATGATATATTGTAAATGGCGAATACCTTAAAAATACGATATTACGCATATGCACTAAAACTCTTTGTTCAACCGTACTTGGTTGAACGCGTTTTTGTTTCTAGTTTGACGGACCTAGTTCAGTTGTACCTTCTCGCGACAATGACATCTATGGCCGACTTAAGGTGAGATGAGATGATGGAATGTAGGATGGGTTGGGAACGATATCCTTCCCTCTTAAACTACTAAGCTGACTTACCAATTTTCCAGTCAGTGTCAGTGTCAGATTTGACTGACAGACTGTAACCTGGAAATGTTGCTTCGACTAACCTTAATACAATAAACAACATGGAATTGGATTGTTTCAATTCCCTTTACACCTTTGCTTTTCTACCTCAACATTGACTACCCTTAGTAAATAAACCAGCATTAAAACTATTAACTAAATAAACTAACGCATTACTAAATATAAAAAATAACTAATATAAAAAATAAACTCACCTAAAAAACGATTTCGTCTTCTAACACTTAAATAAAACCATTTATCGTACCATAGTATTTTTTTATTTGGAATTATAATTTTGTAAAGCAATGTAATGCACTACTACTGACAAATATTTTTATTGTATGGCAAGTATTTTAGAAAGCCATTATTCGTTAAATATTCCTAATATATATGTAGTAATATATGTTGATGTTGTTGTTTTTATCAAGTGGGAAATGAGTATGAAGTCCAACGAATGCCAAATGAAAACTGTTAGTCCAGTAGTCATACATATCTTGATAAGTTTTAAATAGTTTTCAAATCTACACAAAGTGTTTGTAAATACTTTGAAGTAGTAAAAATAAGTATAAAGTTGGTACCCCCGTAGACGAAGCACGAATTATAGCAAACTAGGTAACTATACCTTTCGAAACAGAATACCAGTTTGACCTGCATTAGTGATGTAACGAAAGCATATAATATAGCACATCCTAATTCAAGAAGTAATTTAAGTGAAATAGGCTTAATAAGAAAATTGATGTTTGTATACGTAGCGGCTTATTAGGTTGACTCATCGTTTACAAAGTTCTATAGAATGACGAGTCTGAATCATTCATCAAAACGTAAATCAAATAAGCTTCCATTTAGATTAACATTAA
>DWLI01004394.1:0-10891 GCA_018249915.1 Cecropterus dorantes dorantes
ATATACGTAAAAACTAGCCAAGTGAAACTTTAAACTTAAATTATATTCTAAATTAAATAAATGATTTGTGTTTAGAGTCTTTGTGTTTTGTTGTACCTTAAAATTTATTAGTAATACCTATAGAGGACTTGGAACCTATTTAGATATCAATTCTTTTGTAGGCTAAGTAGACAGCAGTGAACTTGGCTTTTTTCACATTTATGTTTTTTATGGGATCAAATCTATCTCTGTACCAGTTTTCATTAAGATCGGTTGGGTGGCTATACGTGAAAGCGTAGCAGACAGTCAGACAGACAGGCAGAGTTACTTTCGCATTTATAATATTAGTAAGAATTTCTATTAAACATAAACAAGCTAACAAAACTTTTCTAGTTTGTTCGTGAAAAATTGTGTAATGAATCATTACGTAAGGCAAGCTCTATAATGTTGTTTGTCCTATCGCTCTCGCTTTAAGTTATTAGAAAAATAGGCTGAAACCAAAATATATTGGAAACACAAAAAAAGCTAAATTACATGAACAATAAATTATGCATTAAACATTACAATCCTATGTAGTTCGAATATAATAATTTTATATATTGAGAGTTAAACATTGAAGTATTTCGTTTTACGTTAAACTTTGTGAAAATATCATGTTGATGGTTTGATGGGTATCATTCTGCGTTATGTGTGCGTGAGTATGAAATCGCATCAAATTAAAAGTACAGAATTTAATTTAAAAACAAAAAATATATAGTCTATATCTTGAGGCAAATAATCTTGTGTTACTTTTTTAAAACCCATCAACTCTATCAGAACGCGTTAGAATAAATTTGTTACACTTTTATCCGACTACATCAATGGAGGTTAATGTTTTTCGAGCGTATGTATGTTTGTTTGTATGTATGTCCATTTGGCACGCGCTACAGCCTAAACGACCTGACGGATTGTGACGTAGAATATATCATTTGAATCGTCTTAGTTTTGAAAGTGACAGTGGCAATATAATTTATAAAAATGGCGACGGGGGAGGGATTACTTTTTTTACGACAATATGGGCATCAAATGAAAACTAGTAACTATACCTATCTAAAAATATACATATATTATAATACTTTTAGCTATTTTAACAAAAACTCAAATAAACATTAAATGAAATATAAATTAAATATGTATAATTTTGAACTAAAATTCCGTTTTAGGAAGTCGGGTAGTTTCTTTAAATGTTTTTAACGATGTTACTAGGTAGAAACCCATCAAAAGCAATTATTATAAAATATTGTCAGTTATTTAAAGATACACGTGAATATAATTTAAACCTGTATTTTTAATGAGATTTAATTAAGAACAGATTTGAAACCCAATCAAGACAGAGCGTGGGTAGCGCAACAGCGCAGTGAACAGTAAATACAAGTGTCTCCTTCGTTACCGTCGCCGGTTCCGAAACCAAAAACCGTTTCTTTTATATATCATACGATATCGATACACCACAGATAATTAACTGTTATAAAGAAAATCAACTCAGGCTATTTGCTTCGTCTCTGTTTGAAACTCGCTGAGGTAAGAAATATATGAGGTGAATGAAATTATGTCAAAAGGAATGAATATGTGTCAAAATGAGGGCGTTGGTTGTTGGTGGATCGTTTTAAAATACAACCATCAATAACATATCGGAATCATGCTGTACTTTTTTAACTAACTCCAAAAGAAGTAGGAGTTTTTTAATTTGATTGTATTTTTTTGAGTCGGCGCACACTTTGGACACAGTTTTCTCGTCGGGAAATATATTATAATGAGCACCGTCTTCGAGGCTATACAACTTACTAACAAATATAGCATAAAAGTCAGTTTTATAATCTGTTAATTTTTTATCGATATAAAAAAAACAGTTTCAATATCGATATGTAAACTAAATATCGCTTACGTATCCGCTTTCAAATTAAATACTTAAAAAACGAGCATGCCCTTTGTTACTTATTAAATTGTTTTATGTTTAGCTAAAAATAGCTTCTGTTGAACAAACAGAAGTGTTTGCGGAGCCGTCACCGCGTCGATCGGGAATAGGCCGCTCCATAAATATCGGGCTTATCGTCTGAATTTATTGCGGTATGTTTTGAAAAATATCACATGATGAATGCGAAATTTTCGACAATATTTCTTCCTGTTTCAGATGATTTGGGTTTTTGCCAATTTTTACGTGTAATTGTTGATCTGTTGGTATATGGGAAATTGACTGTTAGATCCTTCCATTTATATTCTGAAGTGCGAACAAGATAAAAATAACGTAAGTACGTTATTTTTATTTTTCTATTTATATTTCTGATTCTTCTCGATTGCTAACGGCAAATATTATTCACATACATTTGTTGTACATATTACTGATTGACCTGGGTTTCAACGTGGTACCCTCACCTTATAAGAGCTGTGTGGTGAACGGTCTGTAATGTAGGTCACGTTAATGATTTTAAGTTAATTTTTATGTTATATGAACATTAAGACACTGCGTGCCGATTTCTAAACTTAATAAAAATCTTTAATTTTAGGGTTCCGTGACCAAAGGGGACCAAATGAGATCTTACTAAACTGCTTCCGTCTGTCACAAATAGACACCAGATTTTTTTATACGTAAAATAAAAAATACAAGGTATGATTTCCATACAAAAAACTAATATTTTTCGGTATATCTCTTAATTCGTAGTATAAATAGATACATTATATAATTAATTGATCATTTTCATTACTTACACGATACATGTTACTATTGTTCTTATGACAAAAATATTTTAAATAAAAAAACTGGATAGTACAAATAATTAAAACAAAAAATCTGATGGTACGGAACGCTCCGTGTGTAAGTCAAATCCACACTTGCCTAATTTGTGTATTTAACATTTTAGTAGCGTACGGTATCAAAGCACCGCGTAATGGTTTAAGCAAAATGAAACATTTGCACTTGCAAGTTATCAAGCAATTACGTTATGAACGGGTCCAACTGACGCGAATTCCGTTATTAATTATTGGAGAAAGGAGTAAGTTGGCGTAATTGGCCAAGTTGCGTCTTCAGTGAAGTTGGTCTGCACTGCAGATACGACGTTAGCTCTGGTAACTGTTATTGAACGTCTCCAAATACTTGTTAGGGAACTTTTCTCGGCAATATTTTGTAGTTGAAACACTGACTCCAATCATACTATATACTTTTTTTATGTTATTTTGAAAAAGAAAGCTACTCATTATGCCCAAATGGGCTACTTACGATTAACTTACGACTCAGACACATTTTAGAGGTTGTCTTAAAAATGTGTGTAAAAACGACTAAGATCAGTTCGTTGTCAACACATTACTTGTTCCATTGTTCTGGAGTCTACCAGAGTGAGAGGGGTTTAGGCCATGGTCCACCGCGCTGGCCAAGTCAGAAGTGATAATTCACACACTTTTGAATATTTTTTAATTTTTTTCATCGTGTAGATTGTCTTACTATGTATTCTAGTATACACATTACTTTAAAAAATGGAGATGCCTGAAATTCAAAAATGGAACTCTCTGATTGAGGGGTCAAGTGTTTAAAACTGGGCTATCACTGACTTTTCCGTCAGTCCAGCGGTATCTTTAGTGCTGATGGGAACAATATAACAATAGTTAACATAATGTCGACAACCCTGCGGAATTTATAGCGTCTACTTTGCTAAAGTTATGGTAAGGTTGCGTAAAAATTTAAACGGAAACTTAGTCTCGAAAAGGTCACGATGGTAGGACAAAACGAAATCTCCAGAAGTCGTTACTCAGCTTTCGTATTAATATTTAAAACTGACCTGTCTACGAATTCACACTTGGCTGGCGCGGTAGAATAAAACCTAAACTCTCTCATTCTAAGAGAAAACAGTGCCCAGCAATGGGACAATAATGGATTGACAGATCTGACCTGTGATGCATAGACTACGGCTAAGTTGAATGCATCGTAGAGAAACCTCGTGGTGACTATAATTATGATGAATGATGATGGTCGATGTATCCAGGCTCATAATATCAATTATATCAATATCAAAGACCAGCTTCGTGGTATGTGGTAGTAATGTTAATGATTAAATCGTATTAATTAGGTCAAACACATCCTTGGTCTGCAATTAAGATAACAAGGTTACCTTGATATGCATAATTATATCAGAAATGTACATATTGAAGCATTTATGAACTAATATGAGGTATATCTTTGTCATAAATCTTAAGCAAAGTAATATAACTTTGAAATAAATCATTGGTTTATAAGACCTAATGAAAAAAACAGTTCTCTGTACTGAATAGACTCTACGCAAGTTTATAAATAACCGGCGTGGAAATCTACAGTGTAAATATCTTTCATTCTGAGTAAAGTTCCGAGATTAGCAAAGGGACAAAAATGGGTAGAAAGTACTTTTAAATAATAAAGTTCTTGAAAACAGTCTCATATAATATTAGGATTTGGTTTGCATTTAAGTAATAAATGCAGCACGAATTAATTGCGGATTTAAATTGGTGCATTAAAAATTGTTCATTAATGTATTTTAAGTCAATCAAATATGAATTTACATAACCCGATTATCGTATTACCAGAAGTTAATCCGAATATTACAGATATTAGATATTTCCATGCAATCAAAGTAATTAAAATGTTGATCGGATAACTGAACTCAATGTTAATTTTAAATTACGAATACTAATTTATTGTTTAGTGAAAAGTTAATTTTGCTCTCTATTATATACAGAAATTGGAATGGTTACATGATTATATATTATATTACAGTGAGGTGAAATTGTTTTTGTTTAGTTCCAATAATTTAACATATATTGCGAATAAATTCCTCTCTTTTAAAGGCACCACAAGTACTCTTAGATTTTTTTATAGTATGGAAGTCGCAAACGCCGCAGCCCACCTGATGGTAAGTGGCTACTGCTACCCATGATCATCAGTAATCAACCCTAGGTAAGATCAAAGTCACAACAAGTTTAGCCACAGATGCGTTGTCACTCCTGATGTCTTAGATGGAATGGTTAGGAAAGTATGTCTGCCTGTGGTAAGGGAGACTTAAGACCAGAACACAGTAGCACATAATACTGCTGTTATAAGGCAGAAAGTACGGGTTTATTAGTTTTTCTCATAACAATAACTGTATACGTTTACGCCCATATTTTGTATTGTACCTTCCACGATTAAATTTTCACTTTTCGCCACATTCTGCATTTGTACTTTGTAATGATGAGCGAAAACGTAATCATTAACATTTTTGAGGATGTATTTTAAATCTGTCGATATTATATATTCGTACTATTCGTTTTTACTTAAGAGTTTTAAAAGTTGACCGAGAGGCAGATTGCAAAAACTTTCCAATACGAATATCTCCAGAATATGTTAACTTCGGAAGTTTCCTGAGGAACGGCTCTCTCCACGGAACTTGAAGTCCAAATAACGAAAGTACATGAACGACTATAATTTTTATATAAAAGAAATTTTATTATTTTTACGAATTTAAATTAGCTAGGTAATTGCATATGTAACCCGTAAGTCCTTAATATATATGGAGTCCGAAATACTAATGATTGAAACTCGCCATCTCCATCGAGTCAAAAATCAGGCATGCACCACAGATTTTTCTAAATTGATGTTCGTATTGGAAAATAGTTATAACTGCTTTGTGTAGGAAATCTACACACCTAAGAGTTATCTAATTAGAGTTCTCAAAGATACGTGAAGCCCGTTCGCACTTGACACGCGCAGCAGACTATGGTCTAAACTGTCATTCTTAGAGGAGACCCTCAGCAGTTTAAAAATACGAATTACTTTTTACAAATAATTTTTTACTTGTTAATACTTTTTACTAAAAAAAACATAAGTCTTAACAGGATTAGGACTACCTTTGAAGGCTAAGTAGGAACGTCTTCGGTGTGTCTTTGTTTATCTAGTGTAGTAGCATTTTACTGATTTGTTGTTCATTGGGTCTTTTACCTTCACTGAGATTTGCAACATTAATTTTAACAATAATTTCCGTTAACTTAAAGACCAACTCACTGCTTAATGTCCCTTTGAAGTTACGTTTGTTCTAAGTGTTGTTTGCTAAGAGTTGTTAGTTTTGTAGTTATTACCTCAGGGTTGTTAGGTCGAATTGTATAACATTTCTCTGACTTTGGTTTCTTAATACTATTGTTTATATCAATTTAAGATTTTGTACTTACAAAATCACTGTTGTAGTATTTAATTTGAACAAAACCCGCGATAACGAAAAATATGAGAAAATAATACAAAATTTGTGTTATTACATTGCTTTAGTGTAAATGTAGTTACATAAATTTACGATTAAGAATTAAATCGACTATATAAGTGCCCGAATAGTAACCGAGTAATCACCACTTTAATATCAGTCCTGCCGAGTTTTACAATACCAACATTCAAAATTGACCAACATAATTCTGATATCACACATAAATTCATCGCTTGAATAATGCTGCAAAGTTGAATCCAATTCATTTCAATGGTAATATGTCCGAACAGATCACGTTCAAACCGACCACATGGCAACTTTACCATTTTGCGAATTCAATAGAAAACTTTGCGGGCTGAAAAGTCCTCGGACCCATCATAATGATGGCCTTGTTTCACCGTCGACGATTAACGAATAATTTTTAGAACAATTTTATCTTAAATAGATACATATTTGGTACCACTATTATACATACGAAAGTTTGTGAGAATTTATATGTGGTTGCTCCCACTGCGTCAAGAGTCAAAGGTACCCCTTTACCACTCGTAACAAAACAAAATGTTTGTGTGTGTGCAATTCACAAACGGCAGAATTTAAACTTCATTGCAAAAATAAATAATAGAAAAGTCCGAGACTTAGACATCTCATTTCGCAGCGACCGAATTTAAGCTCTTATATAAGCTATGGAGTAAAATCGTTAGCGTGATCCAGAAACGGGTACAGCGCCACCTAGCACTGATAACTGTTTTCGTAATGCGTCTTCGTTTCTTCGAGATTTAAATCTCAACGATTCTAAAAGAGTTTCATTTCAAAGCCAGCAATTATGGTTTTTGCAATATTTCGCGATGGGACAAGCAAGAGGTACAGAAGCAGTTGCTTGTATGCGCCGTGTACGAGATGTAATCTAGTTTGAGTTCTTAATCGCGTAGTAGTTTGTGTTTGTGGATAAGGTTGCCAGCGTTCCAGCCATTACTCCAGCTCACTCGCCGTTTGTTGTAACTAGTTTCCTAACAATGTGGTTATCTGGGGTGCTCTAATGCTATTGTTTCATGATCAGATGTACTGCATTTATATTTATTTTTTGATACAAAGATACTCTCCGCATCAAATCCAATATTCCTTGTACCGTAGATGCCATAGCCATTGTCCCTGTAGTTCTGGGACAAGAATAGGGCTACGACATTCCCTGTCTGTCTTAAGAGGCGACTAAAAGGGGTTTTCCGGGGTTGCGGGCGGCACGAATGGGAACTCGAGCTGTCCAGCCAAGTGACCTCAGTGTGGTCGCATGCCGTCGTAAATACCTGAAGGCACGGTGATCTCACTAAATGCTCACCGGGAAAGAGACCCAAAGGGGCATCGAGGACATTTTAAAACTGTGAATGGTTTGACTGATGCCACCACGGCTATGATTTATAACAGGGATATTACGGATGCCGATTTTATCACGTCCGTGGATGTGAATGCGGAGAATGCGGAAATTTAAGATTTTACATAAATAAAGTTTATGAATAAAGAATTATATAATAATAATGATATATTAAATTTTAACACGTTTCTTCATGGAAATTATTATTACGTATAATGTTCATTTATTAATTTATGAAACAGATACTCCACTGGCTTACCATTAGACATTGTTAATTACATCACATTTTAGTATTGTTCAGAATGATTTGCCTTAAAGGTAAAAAATAGTGCAGCTGCAATGAGACATTTGTTAAATTAACTAAAACAGTATTAATAATAAGTTTACAAGCAATTTGCTTACAATAAGATTAACAATAAAACTAGACTTGAAGAAGAGCACAATACTTATTGCATAATCTAGAGAATTCTGATACGTTAACTGTATGGAAAATGTCGACATCGCCGTTAGTGGTGATGTCGTTATACGTTTGCATTAACCTATTTATTGGGGCTAGTTTACCTAATTCTGTTCTCTGGTTAACTAAACAGAATATTTTTGTAATCGGATGTCGTGGTATAGATCTAGATAGATCTAGATAGATAGATCTCCGATATTTATTTGATTTAACAGTGCTGGTGATAGAAGGAGGCCTTAAATTAGCTTATGAAGTGTTTTAAGATCGCTAAGTTGACTTCTTTTTTCGAGAGACTCTAAATTGTAGTGGGATGGCCTAGTATCATATAGTCAGCACGGTAAGGACAAGTTGGATCTTTAAAAGCCAAATAGCGGGTAAAATTGCGCTGGATACGCTTAATTCGATCACTATGGATTCGGTATGATGGGTTCCAAAGAGGTGACACATATTTTAGTATACTACAAATAAGAGCTTTATATAGAGTGAGAATAGATATAGGGTTCCGCAAATCCTTACATATTCGCTTTGCGAATCCGGTCATCTTCCATGCTTTACATGTAATATTATAATCAGTATATTTAATTAAATTCATTTTTTTATCGATCATTACGCCAAGGTCGCGGACTTTTTCGGATTCTGTTAATTTTTCACCGTCTACAAAATAACAGGAAGGAATAATGTTTCTCTGTCTTTTTGTCTTTTTTATACTCAGACATTTCTGAGGATTTAGTAGAATTTTGTTCATTTTGCACCAATCTGAAATACAGGTGAGATCTGTCTGTAATTTATCTACATCATCTGGAAACTCTATTACCTTATACAATTTTAAATCATCTGCGAATATTGAGTAATTACTGAAGTTAATATGAGCAGAAATGTCATTTATAATACCAGAAGAGAACAGGGCCGATATATGACCCCTGTGGAACGCCTGAAGTTGGATAGAACGAGAAAGACTTAAAACCCTTTGTTGTCACCTTTTGTATTCGGTTAAATAAGTAAGATTTTAACCAATTCAATGTTATTAAAATAAAAATGCAATAAGCTAAAGCATAAGGCATTCCAACGTATTTGTTAATGACAATGAACTTTACAGATAAACGTCAGGATCTACGCTGGTAGTTGTAATAAATGGTTCTTCAATTCTATTCCTATGAAAAAAAATACGTGTATGAATATTATCAACTTCCTATAAATTTTCTGGTCTGTTGCATAATGAATGTTTGCAATCATATGAAATGTGCCCATTAAGTTAAAACAGCACATAGCTCACTAAAATGGACAAGTCAGCTCAAAGCAACGATCATTTTGATGTGCATACTTCTCGCGCTCCTAGTTTGAAGTTC
This sequence comes from Cecropterus dorantes dorantes, assembly GCA_018249915.1. Taxonomy (NCBI): domain Eukaryota; kingdom Metazoa; phylum Arthropoda; class Insecta; order Lepidoptera; family Hesperiidae; genus Cecropterus; species Cecropterus dorantes. Next base: position 9,379 of record DWLI01004394.1, read on the forward strand.
CTCTGCAAAGTTACTGAGAGCGAAACTTTCAACGTGAGCTCTTCACAAACAATCCCGGCACATATTGTTCAAGTTGCGCGCTCCTCTCGAGCTCCAGAACACGTGGATACTACAGAACGCGTAATTATGGTATCATCCTGTTTTTCTGCTTCAACTGTTAAAATATAACATTTTTCACACGTTTCATTGTAGTCTTTTTGTTAAACTAAACTGTATTCTTCCAAATAAAGCTTAAAGAAAAAATACGGCTGTTTATTATTTGTCACTTAAGAATAAGGAAGGATAAAAACATCCTATATGTTCTTATCCTTCCTTATTCTTTTGCGTTATAGTACTATACATATTCATAGCTGTTTGTCTTCATTTTAAGCATTGCAATGATTATCTAAAAGTGATTATAGGTGCTTTTTATATAAAATTTTATATAGAATATATATTTATAACATTTTTTTTGTTTTTTTTTTTGACATGTTAAATGTCTATTTTAAGAAGCTTATTGTTACATTTATCTTAATATAGAAATCAAAAGCGGCTCTAAGTGGAATCATTTATTTATTCTTCAGTTTTCTATAGTTTGCGTTTTCTATTTGTATTTACGTCTTGTATTTGTACCAGAAATAAAATCCTGTGAATAAATTCAACGTTGCATATTTTTGTACCTGAAATATTTGAAGCTCGTCACACGAGCGCATCTCATCTCGCTCGACACTTCAGGGAGCAACTCCAGCGTTCATGTCTTGACACTTGACACTCGCTCTCCGCGGGACGCCTGACACCCGGTGACGTGTGACACGACTCGAGTGTTTTTAAATACGCACACAACATCCTGCCATGAAGGAACAGGACACAAATGAATTAATAATGTTAGGGAAATTTTATAGCTGGATACAAATATAAAAGACTAAATAAAACATGTCAAGAGATCGTCCGGGGTTAAATAGAATAATAACATAAGTCAAAAAAAAAAACAAACAGAAAACACGCTTCTATAATCACTAATCTATTGAATTAGTGTATTCGATTCATGTACGCTAAATCTCGAGCGAGTAACTAGTCGACACTGAAGACTCTACGTTCCACTTCGTGGCTCCACGACCAACCACTGCTCCATCGTAGCGTTAACTTCACAAGTATTATAATTTTCCTATAAAAATGTTATAAGGTTATAAAATTTTGTTCGTAGATGTTAGGTTTACTTTGAAAGCTAGCTTAAATGTTAATGTTAGAGTCATCACAATTCAACACAATTCTTGCATAACTTGTTAGAAATATATTCTGAGCAGTTTCTGCTTAAATACCAATATAAATATAACTTAAACTATATTTTTCTTTAATTTCATATTAAAGTTATAAAATTTGACGACCCGCGTGGCGAAGTGATCGCCATACCAGTCTGACGCGCAGTGGGTTCCGGGTTTGATTCCCGGCCAGACATTCATCTGAATGATGAATTTAGATTTCTGTTCTTGGTCTGGGTGTTTGTGTATTCGTCTTTGTGTGTCCATGGCACCCG
>DWLI01004395.1:0-10891 GCA_018249915.1 Cecropterus dorantes dorantes
GTTCTATATGAAGTTACTTACAGATGTCCATGGGCGGCAGTGACTACTTACCATCGGGTGGACTGCAGTTCGTTTGCTACTTCAATATTATATATAAAAAAAAAAAACTTCAGTCCTCGGGATTAGCACAACTCTTACGTGACTAACCTCATAGGCCTCATGACTCATTTTTCATTGCTTCATGGGCGGTAACTTTATAATTGAAGATAGACTCCTAGCCATTTTGATATATATATTCCGATTTGTTTGAGTGTTACTTTTTGTGTCGAAGTTGTATTGAAGTATAAGCAACTTAACATCTGAATATTTACAACAGTTTATTTTATGTATGTTGATACATTTACTGTTCCGTACAAAAGTAGGAAAGGCATAGAATTCACCTCACGCGCGCATATGACCGCTACGTGACTACGTTGAAGAAGTCTGCACATGATTTTTTACGCGGAAGCTGCCTGTCTGCCTTAATTTCCTCTCGTCATACTATTATTTAACGTCTTGTGCAATTATGCCGTAAGACTAAAGTTCAGAAGTTTCTGGGTCTGACAACCTGTTAGTCTGACAATTAAATAAAAAATATAAAACAGTGGAACCCCGGTGCCGACACAATTTAAAAAATTGTATCTATATACGTACATAAACAATACATGTACATGTACAGAGGTGTCGGTCACGGTAACAGTGTCGTGAGTTCAATGGTTTTTTCCCATCTCAAACCTACTTCAATAAATTCAAAATTTTGTTCTAAGAATAATTATAAAAAGCAAAGCCTAAAACTAGGATTTTTCCCATTTTGTTGGTGCATAGACATACTAAAACATTCCAAACCAGAACAGAAATCTGAAATCATCATTGAGATCATCTCGATCATCTGTTTGGCCGATGATCGTACCCGGAACTCTGTCAGACAGGCATGGTGAGTACTCCGTCATGCGGGTAGTCATCATACGTACATATGTTACACATCACCTTCATCGATTATCTACCTTACCGGAGATCGAATGAGACCTCGATTTTTTAAAATACGTTGTTATAAATACCTTATAACCCTTTTAAATTACTTAAATAAATAACTAAAGAAGTATCTTGACTTCTTCGTTCGTAGCAGTAGTTTAACGCCGTAGCCGTAGCAATTGCTACGTAACTTCGTTTAACACTTCGTCTGTCCAAATAGTTTGGTATAATTAATTGCCTTATCGTTAGTACTGAATATAAAGCAGTGTGTTACATCGTTACTAGAGGTGTGCGAATAATACAAACTTATGAGTGATTCAACCAGTGAACGAGAATTCCACTGGTTGACCAATGAAATTATTAAATTGGAAACCATAGAAAATCCAGTGGTAATTCAATAATTTGCAATTTTTTTTAATAATTCGGAATTTTTCTGATATTGATACTGATATTTTTCGCTTTATAATAAAAACGCTACCTCGAGTATACTCATAGTCGAAATGCAATTACTCTAGGATTTTTTATATGTTGTGGTTAGCATGCACATACACAAAGCCCACGCTCAGAAAAAAAACATTATGTGGTTGGGGATCCGACTAGAACTCAATGTGTGTCTAACCGGTATGATGACCGCTTCGTCTCGCAAGTCGTCAGTTCATTCATAAATATAAGAGATTTGGCTCATGTATTGTGTTTAAAATACATCTTACTAATATTATAAAGTAGCAAAAAATTTGTCAGGATGTAGAAGTTTGTTTGTTATTTTTTCACGAAAAAAGAACTGGTCAGTTTTTGCTAAAATATTACACACAGATAATTTATAATCTAGATTAATACATGAGATACTCATTACCGTGATAAACTGGACAGAAGCGGGCGTAGCCGCGGGAATGAGCTTGTATTTAATATAACAAAGACGCTGCTCTTGGAAGATTATGAATGAGAGGGTTAAAATGTAGTGACCCACAATAGAAATCAAGTCAACTCACATCAGGGGCCAGCGGCGCTCGCTACGTGACTCTCACGTTTATTGTCCCGCATTTTTACAATATTAAAGCGGTTTGTCGTCTGTCCGTAGACCATGCTTCATTGCATTCCAAATCGACTTTACAAAAGGAAGAGGTTCTCGATTCAGTCTGTGTGTGTACACGTATGTATTCTATTTTATGGTACGGTTTATTTACTTTGTTTGAATCTACTTTTATTTACATGTTATATCTGCCTAATAATAACAATCTTTAAGTGGTGCTGTGTTTTAGTCTGAAGGGTGTGATAAAGGAGACACGCTTAACCGAGGTGTTCCAACTTAGTCTTTAGGCATAGCAACGCATCAGTGGCCAACGTGTTCGTAGGTGGTAGAACTCTTTGTAGTTCGACTTCGGAAGCACCACCGCCACATTTATTGCTGTCTAATAACAACAGTGTTGTTGTATGCTGTTGTTTTCGGTCTGAAGGGTGTGGTAAGAGAGACATACTTTTCCGAGGCATTCTACCTTAGTCCTCAGGGGTAGAGAGGCATTAGGTGAGACTTTGATCTTACCTAGGTTTGTTTACCATATACGTCCATGGGCGGCAGGAGCCACTTACCATCAGGTGGGATGCATGCTCGTTCCTTACTTCAATATTATATAAAAAACTTTGTGATTATTCTGATAGCGGTCCTATATTGATATGAAATGAATATATAAACATTGAAGAACCCCTCTTCCGGTATCAGAATAATGTCCTATCTATATCTCTAATTCCCTAAACGATTCCATCATGTCTAACAATTTTCTAAGTTATAATAAACCCAGCAATAATAAATACACCATGTCCATGGAGAGTATAGTCATATAATTTGGCAGGAATGATCGATAGCTTGTTACTTTAATAGACTTAACCGACATTCTGTAATTGATGATCTCCGCCCTTGGCTGGCTGCCACCCACCTGATGGACTTGTTCTGAAAATGGCGAAATAACCCCAATTAAAACGTTTTTCTCTATGGCCGTAATGGATCGTTATTTCAAAGCCAAGGTTTGATATTATTAGCTTTAAATTGAAAATTGAATTGGTCAAGTAAATTACTTAATTCAGGTCAAGTAAATATTTAAAAAAAGCCCTAGTGTAGTAAGGTCGACTTATGGTTGGTTAGTGTTAAATATCTGTTTTAGTCCCTTATTTTGTGTAGAGGACAAAGTGACAAATCTTCGGCGAAGGCTTGATAAGATGGTTTTTAAAAAATAATTACTTATGATTTTAATTTTATATATCATACTTCGGATATATTACCATTTTATTATGTAGAAACTACGTGCTATGCGCACACTGTCCTTTTGTCCCATTTTTTTGTACTTGTCAATATGACAATTTAACGACTGTTCTAATGCTTCCACACTTTCGTTTTACGAGTATATAGACAGACATCCATACTAACGCAATTATCATTCGTGAAACATCCCATAACAACACCTACTATCATGAAACCAACCGGCTACAACTCGTAGCCAACTTTGCCACGTAAATCAGGCAGTATGGCGATTGATAGCGGTGGCTAACGTTGTAGAGCTCTCGAACCTGAAATTAGCCATTCATGATTGATCGTTTCATATTTCAAAGTACCCCTCAAAAGCGACCGGGTGACAGATCACTTGGCGGCTCGAAAGCTTGGCGGTGTTCCATCCACCTGATGAGTCTTTTACTAAATGACAACTTAAAAGTTCGATGTCACGACTACTCATCTTTTTTTTAGGTGTCTGAGAGAGCTTATTCGAACAGTTGTGGATTTTTGAACGTGTTTCATAATATGTTGTCTCTAACTTTGTTGTATGATGTTATTTTTAATATTTTATAAGTGTATAAGATTAGGTTGGCGTTATAAAATATACCGGTATGAGACCTTGATTTTATTAAACATTACGTACTTGCAAGCTGCAAAGTAGTCTTAGTCCATAGAGCAACTGATTTATGCACTGATAATTTTATCAGTGATTACCTGTGTTAGAATACAAGTTATTTCCAAAAACACCTTCTGTTACGTTTGAGGTTGATAATTTTTGTATTATTGCTTTTACGTAAATCAGAAACTAATGATGTGATGGCGATAGGTCGTTATTCACTAACGACCGTTCCAAAATGTCTGTGTTCAAATGTTCTAGACAATTTCCATTAGGAAGGCTGCGGGCCGTAGCAACAATTGTAAAATTACATGGCACGGTAACGACGCTGGTGCTCGGAAATACTGACATACAATATAACTTCTGTATGTGTGCTTTTACTCACATTATTTATTTATACGCGATCCGGTGGTAACTGACCATTTTTTACATTTTATCCTTTATACCACATTTATAAAATTATACATTTACTTAATCTGTTATCTTTTTACACGACTGCGTCAGAAGGAGGGTAACCTTTTTCGAGCGTGCGTGTGTGAGTGTGTATCTAAAAACTGTATGTACGCATGTACGTTCATTTACCTGGCACGCTACAGCTAAAACGGATAGCCGGATCATGACATGTGACATATCATTGGAATCGTCTCAGTTTGCAGAGTGTCATAGGCTATAATTTTTAAAAATAGCGCCTGTAAATAGGGAAAAGGGGGAGAGAAGGGATGACTTTTTATAATCAAGACAATACGGGTATTAAATGAAATAGACCATTAGACATAAACGTATATTTAGAATACTTTAATATTACTTTTTTGACAAAAACTCATAAAAGCTTTAAATAAAATACATTGGTATAAAAATAAAAACAAGTAACTGAAACTTAAGGCAATCAATGGTTTCTAAGCAGTCGAGCTTTTCGTTTTAATAATTTTAACAATTTTACTTGTTCTCTGACCTTTAAAACATAAACACGTATATTTCTAACAATCTGTGCGTACTGTTGTGTCTTTTTATGAACAGTTGCCAGTAGAATATTAGATCGGAATGATTTCATTTCGTGTACACAGGGTCCGCGATTGTTCCAGCCATCTGTTGTCGGTGTCGATGGAGACATGAAGAGTATGTCACAAGTAGAGCTTATGTTATACGAGATTTTGCGCCATATTTTTCATATTAAATGTTACTTTGTTAAATGGTTTAATAACAGCGAATATCAAACTTTTGTAAGAAGACTGACAGTAATACAGTGAATAAGAATAAAAAAGTAATTGTGAGTTTATTTCGGTAGGCAAAGATTACATCTTTGAAAATTCTAATATTCTCGAATTACAATAGATGGTATACTTCAATTTCTGCATACAGTAAGTACGTATGACCCGAACTGCATTAAAAATGGAAATACTGTGTACATATACTTAAATTTATAAGCATCTGCATGTAGAATAGTATTGAGTCCCGACTGACTAAGAATTAGCAATTGCATTTTTTGAGGGTAACCGTAGCGTATCGGCAGTAGAAGTAACAGAGAACACAAATCACTCAACGCTCCCATCACTAATCCGAGCTAAACAGTTCAATCGCGCCCACCGAAGTCTCTATCCGTTCATTTGTCTTCGGGATCAGAGGAGACGAATGTTGGTCGGGCGCTTAACGGATTATTCTTGCCTAATGATGGCCGTCTCGTGGATAAGTTCTCAGGGTCAGCGCTGGTCGCGGCGTGTCCTTTGTTCCGTCCAACCTTTGTCGCTAATCCCCTCGTCTCCTGTCCACTGACCTCGTTACATTCCTCATGTTCGTTACAGTCCTGAGTAAATTCAATCCTTTTCTAAGCTGATTTACAATGGAAAGGTTAAATGTGACCTTAATTTTCGTACTTTTTGTTGGTCCTACGTAATTCATGTGTTTCATTTCATTCAGTTTCTATAGTACTTTAGTAAAAGGAATAGAAGTCAATCAATTCATGGTGTTCTATCACGTGTTATCATCACAGTGGTGTGACGCGATGAGAGTTTGAGTATAATTGTAATTTCACATTTTTCTTTATTCTGATTTAATGTGCAGTCGTCGGACATTTTAGTTGATGCTAAATTAATTTTAAGGAGAAGTTTTATTTTTCACCAAAAAAAAATCTCTCACTAAAATAACAATCTATATAGAAGCGAGTTTACTGTTTCTAGCGCAGCTATTTGATTTAATTTTTGTGCTACTTAATTTATAACTTAGTGATACTAAAACTGTATTCAATTCTACATTTTTACCTGATTTTCTTTCTTTGCTTTCTTGGAACAAGAAAATTACTAGCGATGAAATTGATTCAATTTTACTTTACTTTGTCATGTACCTGTTCTGGAAAACTTATGAGGTTTTTTATTTATACACCCACTCGCGTACTAGTTGAGACGGTGAATATAATAACTCGTTTGATATATAGTATCTAGTATTTTCCCCCGACTTTAGATGTATTTTATTTTCTTAAGGGATTTTAATATTGGTACATTTTCAAGAAGACAACTATGTCTTATTAATTGTAATGTACAAAGATTTGTATACGCTGGGTATCAAATTGTTCCCTGTTGATTGCTTGTATCGTTTGTATTCGATTTAACTAGGATGGGATTTTTAAATTGTATTTTGTGTCATTTTACTGCCTTCATACAAAATTTAATCAAGCTTTTTTTTTGATAGTATTAGGCGTTTTGGTATAAGTCACTTATGTATAAACACCTAGAGTTCCTTACAATTGGCATCGCATAAAGTTTAGTCGATAAAACATTGCAAACAAACATACGAGTACTTCTTGAAACGTACACATATTAATCCCTCATCTATATTCGACATGCGTTACGTGGTTATTGCGAAACACGTACGAGAATAGAGATTTCAGATGGAATGGTGTTGCCCTCTCTAAATATATCTTATGGAAATGTCTTTTCCAGACAGCCACGACACGATTGGATGTATGAAATTGTGATGTTAGGCGTCGAATAAATTAATATGTTATAAGCACAAACAAAAATAGAACCGTACCTTATTATATAAATAAACAGTATATGTGTGGTCGGCAATAGAAATTAAATTGAAATGAAAATTTTTTCGTGGAAAATTTAATTGCTTTAATTATTGGGCAAAATAGAAAGATACATACATTTGACTTTGGAACTTAATTTACAAACTAATTAAAATTCTGTGTGTTATGGTTGCCGTAGACACAAACAAAAAGACAAATACACGAACCGAACCGACCGACCGACCACCGAGAACCGAAAACGAAATGGATCATTAGTTGTTTATTTAGCCGGAGATTGAATCTAAAACCCTCCGTGTGTCAAACAAATAATAATCAAATGACACAGTGAGACAAATCCTGAAAATGGTGCAGTAGATAAATGTATAGCAGTTCACGTGCACATTGAAATGCGACCTAATTCTATAAATAGCTTGATGTCCGCAATCTGGGGCGTGGGAAGCCGCAGCTTAAATGCACTTGTGCAGGAAAAATGTACTAGATCGTTCCGAAATTATCTGTATAAACCCCGTGGTATTATCGTGATTCGATAAACTTTCATATTGTGTACCAGGATTTAATCAACCCTATGGCAGTTTCTATAATCACAGCTCCATACCACAATTCCTTAATCACAAAGGAATCGTACGCACAAAGGAATTTACGTATAGTCAGGCGAGTGTACTAACACCATTTTGGCCTATCATTAAGTACATTTCAAGGTGTGATTGAAAACGATAGCGTAAACATGCTATGTATGATCGTCTTGAGAAAACGTAGTAAACCCATACTAAGGGCACTGATATCAAGCGACTTATAAAATGATATCCATAATTATGAAATAATGAATAATGAAATTATCTAAAGATTCTTTCGAGTTACACGCATAAAATGACGACGACACTTGTATCATGAGCTACATTTTACCTCAAAAATATGTAAAGGATTCCGTTTAAATTGAAAAACCCTTTCACGGCGGCGAAGCGCGGGTAATTCATAAAAGATCATACATTTTTCTAGTGCTCAAGGTACTCGGGGACCATAAATTGTTAAGATAAGCGCATCGTATATTCATTGTGCTTGTAAAACCTCTGGGCCGTGGCGGCTAAACTCGTTTATGTCACGTGTTGACTTAGCGGGATGTAAATTTAAATTCATCCCAGTGGTAGATGTTTTTTCGCTAGCTAGCAGCTATTAAGCCGACTTGACACGTGAATATAACCAGTCGTTCGCAGATTGTGATATATTGCTCATTTGTGTACTTGCAGTTCATTTTGTTTGTCGCTGGAAATGTTTTGCAAGCGAGTTGGTGCTCAGTTTTGCTAGTGAAATTTACAATCCATCCAATATTATTATAGTGCTAATTGTCATATTATAAAAATAATTTGTTTGTATCAAAATCGGTATCCATTAAGATTAATAGGAATATTAACTACACAAGCATCACATCTTAACCAAAAAAATTGCATGGTGTACACGACAATTCAATTCTACGTTATTTGAAGATTTTGCGACTTATTCGAATTAGGGAGACGATGCGCGGCATAGTTTTTTAACCCGTATGGTACATAAATGTATTGATAATATAGATAATAAAATTTATAAAATTAAACTTATTAAAGAATTAAATATACCTATCCCAACTATTTACACTTATAGTTCGGGATCCCCCGTGCAGTTTAAACACTTATTACTATCAAGCTAATTTTTCGTAAGTAGCGTCATTTCGTTGAGATGCTCAAGTTATTTCCTGACAACGATTCTCGATTGTGGTAGCTAAAGAAGGTAGAAGGGGCTAAGTATGTTGCCTTGGAGTTTTTAAGCAAAAATGTAAAAAAAGTCTCCAAACGGACAATTTCTTAAAATGGCGGTGTGCGCACACCATCTCTCGAGGAACATGTCTTAACTATAATATGCCTCCATTTATAGTTCAACCATCTATATTTAGACGCATCACGGTGTGTAGTTATCGCTTAATTAAAATGCAAATGCGTGTACGATAATTATCGGAGCGGACCGCGCGGCGTCGGGACGGGATTATCTATCACGTCGTGGCGCCGACTTGGATGCATAGCTTTCAACATTTCTTGTAAGCACATTTTCTGTAAGCAATAACCTAGCTGTACTAACTGTATTTATAAAACGATAACTATTGTTTATGTTTGTGACCTTGGATACAGGTAGCTAGTGTGCTCCAGACAGAAAGGAGACTTCAATTTTATGGCTGAAACCCAGACGTTACATGTAGCATATTCGTAAAAAAATAAGTAAATATTTTTTATCGTATAGAAGTAGCAAACGAGCATACAGTCAACCTGATGGTAAGTTTCTACGTAATTTAGGAACTTCATATTGTACAGGGATTATATCTGAAGTCGATCACAGAGGACTCGCTACTCCCGAGAACCAAGATGGTCGAATCAAATATAAGTGAGCCGGCGACCAAATCATTCCAGCGAAACGCAAGAATTGCTTCTCGATAGAAATAAGTGTACCGGGGGTACCTCCCCGGTCGAACTACACTGGTATATAATTTTAGTTAAGTATCAAACCCCATTAAGTTCAGTGAAAGAAGGGAAAGATATGACTATGTATTACCTATATTTAAAATTAAAAATAAATAAGTAGCTACTGTTGTAGGAGTTTGTGTTCAAGAGTACAGAAAAATAATATATAAATAATGAACTACGCTACGTGGTATTTCGTTTACTTTCTCGGTTTCTCCTTGGCACGTTTTGTCCTAGCTTTTGATAAAGTTGTTTTCGTCCTTTGTCTGAACCGACGACACTAATATTTAAGCTACATTTCGTTCACATTTCCAATTATATTCAGTAAAAACTGCGACGGTAGAGTGTTACACTCCAAACATTTTATGGACCTAATAGCCATCTTAGACGATATAAACTGCCTTTCTCTGATTGGTCGGCGCGGACGTGCTTGGGTTTGATAAACACTAGTCAATGGACTTACCGGAATATGAAATAAATTATCGACATTGACCGTAATTTTTAATACAACTTTTGATTACAATCAAATTGTTGATTTGAAAAGTAACAACATAATAAATTGTAACTGAGCTTTTCAAAATTCAACTAAAAATAGCTGAGTTTTGAGTAATAGTGTGACTTGACGAAATTTTATATTTTACTACGTTTATGCCTCTTTATCGCTACTGACTGGCGGATAAGGCACAGTTTTAAATAGTGACGTTAAGAATATAATGTTTTTATTTGATTTTACACTAATATTAACGCGGAACTGACACATTTTATTATGTTACGGGTACTCACGATATGTGGTTTTTTAATTTCTTTTTCCGCCGTGACCACGATCCATTTAACTGGGTCGAAATATCGGCAGAAAGGAATTCAAAAACCACATATCGTGAGTACCCGTAACATATTAAAATATAATGTTATTCATAGGGATTTCTTACCTGAGTAACGTAGGTGTGCGGCGCATAAACAATTCGTCCTATAAGAAAGCAAGTTTTTATTATCTCCTCTTTCATATACCAAAAATGGTACTAGTACCGCATGAGACATAAAAATATGAACGATAAATGTAGCAAAATCTCGATAAGATTGCTCGTAATTTGTTCTGTGGAAATAATGTGTACGAGGACGCAGTTATTACTTATTCTACCCAAGATTTATTATGGGCGTTCGCAGACAAAAACTTCAACGTAATCATGTAACTGTTTAACTTGCGTAACTCTCCCGACCTTCTCAAGTTATTTTCGCAATTCGGGCCTGTTTTATAAATACACAGCGCGCAGTATCGTCTGTTGTACCCTTGTGTATCATTATCAATTTATTTTCAACGATTTCTATCTAATAGTTGTGTATATCACTTGAAGTTCTCTAGATTTACGAATGAAAGAGGTTCAGGTCGTTAAAGTAGGTTCGGACGTTTCTATGACTTATGGTATTGAAAGATGTCTGTATGTAAGTTTTTATGTTTGTACCAAAAATGGTACCGAGCTAAAAGTAAAAAATGGTACTGTGGTCTTAAAATATTGCAGTCATTTTTAAATCACAGCTGCTTTATTGATTGCATT
>DWLI01004396.1:0-10891 GCA_018249915.1 Cecropterus dorantes dorantes
CGAGGATTCTTCTACCCCAACAATTATAACAACTGCTATTCAATTATAATAATCAGAAAAAAGTTGACGTTCCGAAACACATACTCGTACAAGCATAACTTAAGCACTAGAGGTCACCCAATAACATTTGGTGTATATAAAATAATTAAGGTCACCAATCCAACTCCCCCTACGCACGACGTTGCTTAACTTTGTATATCAGTTACGATTTACGCAAGTCGCGAGTTTCTCGTACATAAGTTTACCTTAATGAAAATTTATCTCATACGTGTTATGAAGACGCCCACGGTAAATTACGTAAAGTGTTATATATCAAATACATTACATGATATGTGTTACGTACGTTATATATTCGTCCAAATTTATTTTAAGGTCCTATTTCGAGGTGTTCAATGCTTTATTTTATACCTGTGGTATATAAGTAGTTCAAACATATAATTGTCTAAGTAAAATGGGGTGTTTATTAATAGTTAAAGCAAAAGTATTCATAAAATTTAAGGCCTTCAAGTGTATGGGAATATAAAATAAAAAATAAATAAAAACAATTATACACAAATAATAATTATGCATGACTATCAGAATTTCGAAAAAAAGTGTTTATAAATCAACATTGTACAGACCATACAAATATCCAGTTAGGTTTCTTTAAACCAACCATAAATTTGGTTGAACGACAAAACTAAACATAGTTTGTCAAATGGTTTCACAAAACGTTTTATGATATAAATCACAAAACGCCACAACCAGCACCATTTTGAGGAAAGTTTTGATTTTACAAAGAATAATCATAAAAATAAGAATTGTTCTGTGAATTGTGATTTATATCTGTTGAAATCAGCACGATAGTTTCCACAATTACTCAGTGCGACTGACAAACACACAACTTCTTAATAATAAATGACTATCAACAATAGAATGACCCAAATATTAACGGAGAAAATTTAAGTTTAAAATGTTTTTTTAGATGTCTCAACTCCGAAAGCATCACCGCCACACATATTTCTGTCTAGTAACAGTAGTATTATGTGCTGCTGCGTTCTGGTCTGAAGGGTGTAAAGGAGAGACATACTTTTCCGAAGCATTCCATCTTAGTCCTCAGGGGTAGCAATGCATTTGTGGCAAACCTTAGGTGAGACTTTGATCTTACCTTGGATTGATTACAGATGTCCGTGGGTAGCACAGTAGCCACATACCGTCAGGTGGACTACATGCTCGTTTGCTACTTCTATATGATAAAAAAAGATTGATTATTATTAAGATATATAGGATCACATTAAATATATTAGATATAATAGTATTATAGTAATATATTAAAGCATTAAGGCTTTTTATTGCAACTTAATGTGTTTTTATTCTTAGCGGCATTGCAATTTTATTCGCATTTAAACACGACTCTTTCTAATTTTATAGGTAAAGTATGTTGCTAAGGGAACAGTAACTACTTACATAACATAACAAATACTATCTTTACGCTTTTCTTCTTTTATTATTTCTTTTATTATTGCCCATGTCATATCAAGATGGATAAAAAATTACATACATATAAAAATACAAGGAAAAAAGACAAACCCACTGAGTTTCTTGCCGGATCTTCTCTGTTGAGGTCGTCTTCCGATCCGGTGGTAGAGTAAGAAAAAAATTGTAATTGATAATTTGTAAATGCCACCGTAGGCCTATGCAAAAAAAAGATATTTCATTTCATTTCATAAAGTAAACTACATCTTTTTCTTAACTTAAATAAAATAAACTGATTTATATTTATACGCGTATAACATAGCAACGTAAGAGGTACAATTTATCTAGAATCTCTAACGAAAAATCCATACCACCGGAATAGAGCTCTTAGAAAAATCTTATCTTCCACAAATATGGGCTTCGTACAACGATGTGCAGAGCTTATACTAACCCAATTCCGAGTTTCGCATACTCATACGTCGAAATAGAAAACTGAAGTACGTCCTAACCTTTGCGCTCTAGACCGTGTCCGAATTCTATACTACTTGCCAAATAGTAAGTGCTTGATTCAATTTCGGTCAAGCGACTACTTCGTATGACAAATGTAGTAAACTATGGCCGTCATACTGTTATGAGCCTTGCCAAGTACTAGACAAGTTCTAAGGCCTTATGTAAGTTGACGTTATACAGTATTATTTAGGGAAACGTATAAGCCATAAAACTGGCGGCAGGCTACGTTAGCATATTGCAATCCAGTTGGGTTATTTGTTATTTTTTGCTTAGAAACTCACCAGTATAATATAGAGTGTCACTTTTATACAACTTAACCATTTTGTAAGAATTTATCACATCTTAAATCCAGTTACTCACATATTTAAACTATTTCTTACTTAAAGCATAAATTTGCACTATAAGCAAGTGTAAGTTACGTTAGCATTTCAATATTGGACACTGTCATCAAACTATTGACGAACTAGTCCAATGAAGAGTTTTAATTCGACTACGTCAGAAGCTGAGTAATGTTTTTTAAGCGTACTCGTATGTGTGATGTTTGTATATATGTCCATTTCTTTGGCACACGCTACAGCGCTAAATGGCTTGACGCATTGTGACATGTGACATATCATATATATCAATCGTTTGCAAAGTAACATAGGCTATGTGATATTTAAAAACGGCGCCTATAAATAGGGTAAAGTAGAGAGAAGGCACGGCTTTATTATCATGACGATATGGGTATCAAATGAAAGCTAGTAAATAGGCCATTCCAAAAATATATATTATAATAGGTACTTTATTGTTAGTATTTTGACGATTACTCATTAAAAGCTTTGTTTTAAATATATAATTTTAAACCAAAAAAAACTGATGTATCCCTAATTATTATAAATTATATAATTCCCTTGCCGACTCTCTAAACCAAAACATGAAACAGTAGCGCAAACAATGCCTTTACAGAGCAGAAGTTCGAATGCCAGTGGTATTGGCAGGTGCACGACTAACTACCGGCTTTTCAATTTCCAGTTAGACTTAATTCGCGTTTCGTGCAATTTTATATTTTATAATTATAATTGTAAATAGGTCTACTGTCCCAGTTCTATGTCAATTTACCCTTTTTCGACAACAATAGGTGCCTCAAGTGTGTGCCAGATTCGCACTAAGACGACCGCAATGGGTACGAAAATGAATAAAAAATACGACAACCTTTTCTTCAGCGCCTAAAGTAATCTGGCACACAATAGACTCTCCCGGGGTTTTTGGATACAATATGCGTAAAAAATATAAATTAAAACATAAATTGTCGGCTCGAAATATTAATAAATCGTACTCGAATGAAAATAATTGAGCGATGTCTAACCTTAAAAGGGTAACTTGGAAGAAGGTGTATTTAGGTTTTTTAATGAAGTGTGATTTCCACCTGTTTTCCACCAGTCTGTGTGAGTTCCATCGCGTCAGCTACCAGATCTATAACGAAATCCAAATGGAATAGCTGTTCTACCTGAAGTCAATTACGGGTATTTTACCGCTCTTAAGCACTAAAATAGTCGCCTCATATAATTTAGCTGACATTTATATTCTTCCAACGAAACGCATGAACTATTTAAGGCTTAAAAGATGTGTGAAGGAGGAAATATACTCTAACTGGTACTTAACAACTAGATATTATTGTTGACTTGCCAATAACTTTATGCACGAATTATCCATACTGAATATTTCTCATACTAACACATCAATTGTAATTCTGACGCAACAGTACGTTAACAGTTACTAGTTGTTTCGTTAGAAACTTACCTACGTAAACGTACGTACCTAGCTACGTTTCTAAGCCAGCCTATGTTCACCTTAACAGTAAATAAATCAATAAACTTTAGTACGTGAATAAGCTCAAAGCGAGCTTAATATCGTTATAAGTCTCAGACAGACTTGTACCCGTACCTTCGACAGCGAAACGTGCTTAAGTCCCGTAACTTTGAGAAAGTTACTGCAAAACAGTGGTCGACATAATCCTTGTATCTCTTATCTGAGTTTAGTACTAGTTATATTTTAACGATATTTAAAACTAGCAGTGCTCCACGGTTTCACCCGTGCTTAAAAAAATGCCTAATAACGCGAATCATTTGGTGAATTAATATTTTCCGTATGTAAAGCCCCTTCACCCGCGCTTAGAAGGCTTCTTAAAACAATGCCCATAGATTAATGTTATGGCCTATTTTTCTGAGTAATAATGTAGCATTCTACTGGTGAAAGAATTTTAAAATCGGTTTTGAGTTGACACGTGTCTCAGTGGGTCCCAGGTTCGATCCCCAGGTTTCTGTTCTGGGTCTAGGCATTTGAATCGTCTTTGTGTGTCCATGGCACCCACGACTCTAGAAAAAATCCTAGTGTTGGGCTATGAGTGTAGAAATCGTTTAAGCGTTTAATTAATTGCTGTCAAACAGAGGTGCATATTTGTAACATGCAATGTCAAATGTTTCCTCTGTATTATATTAGTACAAAAAATTGTACCGTAAACATGAAATCGCTTTAGACCGCTTACGATTTTGCGATTAAATTTAAGAAACGTTTTCAGATTTGGAACCGTAACGTTGAGAAACTTACTGCAAAAGAGTGTTTTTTTCTACATTGTAGCTAATGTAGTTTAAATGCTGAGAAAAAGCTAGCAACCCTAATTAATACTCTAATTTTCTTTGTTCGTTCTATAAACTTCATATAAATCTAACTCACCAAATGATGCATTTAACCAAAACTATTACGCTACGCTAATAAAATAACAAATGAGCCAATTCATTACCCATTCACATAATAATTCCGGTAAATATCTGTCAATAACTACATTCAATCACGTTAAAGCGATTATGAAAATGTGCGCCGGTTTGATCGAGCAGGGTAAACCTTAATTTCATCATTAATAATCCCTGTTGGGGTTGAAGCAATGTGATTAGTGTCCATTGTTGCTATAATTTAATATTATCTTTATCATTACTTACAACTAGCTGTGCTCCGCGGTTTCATCCGATATTACATAAGAAAATAACAAACAACCAATTATAGCGTGATGTTACAGCCTAAAGTCCTCGATAAATTTACTATTCAACACTAAAATATTTTTTTCAATTTGAACCGTATAGCCAAACAGTATATTTCATATGTATATTCAATAAATAGTTTATATAGTATAGTATTATATTAAATAGTATGGATATAGTGGTAGCAAACTAGCCAACATTCCGCCAGATGGCCAGTGCCGCCCTTAGACATCTATAATCAACCCTAGATAAAATTAACCGCAGATGCGTTATTACGCTTGAAGACTAAGGAAAACATCGGATGAGTAACTATGTTTTCCATAATTGGTATGTCCTTATACCATGATTTGTATTTTAATGCTTTTTCGATAAAAATAAAAATAATTCCACAATAATATATTAATAGAAAAAATATACAGAAATTACAATTTTCGCTATCTCCTAGAATCTTTAACTCTTGTTAATCAGGGCTATACTCAAAGTAAGGTTGTGTCATAGTATATGCATATATAAAATAAAACCGGAAATCGAACTCGAGCCGACTCGACTCTCTACATGTAAACCAATATGAATTCACTCCATTACAACGATTACACTTAAGAACGTTAAATTACTCTTGAAATTTCAAAAATGTTCATTCATTCTATTAATTCCACTCGTCTATATGAGATTTCAGTTAAGTTATTTATCTTCGCACACCAAACGTTCAACAGAATAATGAAAATCCGCCTACATTTTCCGTTTCTTTACCGTCATGTAATACGAATTAGTATTGTAGTCACACAACTAATAACCATTGCGCCTGTACCACCCTATTTTCTTTTAGATCTTTATGTGTAGCCTCTTTCAGTTTTATTTGTTCATTTATTTATTTATTTAACAAGCAGTCCCGCGTAGCTCCCCAGGCGTGAATTCACGCTCACAATTTTTCTATCTTTTCGCAAGTACCCTAAGTATTATCAAGGTAAAATTAGTTTGCACAGTTTTTTCCTGTACACAGAGAGATGAAGATATAGAGGTAAATATATACTTAAAATATATCATTTAATACTAATATCATCGTGGAAATGATCCATTTTAATATAGTCGCTTAAGTTCTAACACCGCGGATCTGATAATAGCCAAATGTTCAGGAAAGCCAAAAGAACTGTTTCATTTAGTTATTTTTAATTCCCCAGAGCACTGCTCGTCACCTCTCTTAATATGAAATAACACTGACTTACGCGTAGTTTTCACCACATATTTCGGATGAGTATACGCAATATACGCTGTGTTCTTTTTTGTTAAGTAACTCACCATGATTGTCTCAAATTCTTATTTTTATTGGCCAAACAATGTGTCTTTTAATTCCCTATCCTACTCAAAAATACCATTTTCTGAGTTACGCGGTGTTGAACTTAAGCGACGATAAGTAAGTGCTCACGAACTTGACGTAGATAAATCCATCTAGGATTAGTCCAAATAGTCCAAGTGTCAACGGTTTCTTCCCGCCAACGCAATTTAGCCGTGACAACAATCCATATAACTGGGTTAAAGTATCGGCAATAAAGAAACTAAACCGGGTATCATGAGTAGCAAAACAGACAGTTAAACAGTGAAGCAGGTTATACCAACCGATTTAGGGGCAGACAAAAATCTAAAAAGTTATGTAATTACTCAAATGAATTTAATGAATGGCAGTTACTTATAATGACAAACAGGTACTTCAAACGAAATGATAAGTATTTACGTATTCGATAAAGTTTGAAAAAAATCACTTATGAATAAAACTTATATAATTTTTAAAAAACCCTTGAATTTATACAAATTATTTTGAACAAATGTAGTTAAGAACAATTTGGATCTTATAACATCGCTTATTAGCTTTCAACCAAAAAAAATCGCATCAGAATAGGTCCATCTATTTAGGATGTTGCAGACAGCCACACATATACAACGTAGATAGTCATGTTAAACTTCTAGCACCTTATGCGTCGGAAGTTAAAAACATTCTGCGTTTTAGAATAGTGGCATTGCAACAAAGGCCGTATCCGGTAATTAACTTTGCAGTTCCCAAGCACGAGCTATGTTACGCTTTGACACCAAACACCTTAGGTATCCATTCTCGGAGCGTCTAATGGGTAAAGCTGAGCTACGCAAAGACTTGATGAGTGTACGTAAGCAAGAAAGATCCGGTCATTCCACTGCAGACAAAAGACATCACACGTACATTGCTACCGAAAGCCTATATGAGACCGTACGCCAATTACAGATCCCATCTTATCCCCAAGTCAATGTTCTATAAAGCTCTACCGATAATAGAAAAAGAAAATTTGGAACCCAAGCTTACCTACAACTATCTTGAAAATATAAGATAAAGTAATATTGTTATAATAAATATTCGGGAATATTTTTTTATTGCCAACAAAAGTTGTTAACGCGTAACATATCATATACAGCATATCATATATTTTTATAAGAATAAATCACAAAATTAGGTTCATTATTAAAATCAAGATTATTTATATCTGATTTTTATGCAGCTGAGTATGTTAAATAGGGCATCGAAACATAATATTTAAAAAAGAATCTTCTTTTTATGTCTTTTGAAGATTGTTCGTATTAAAAATAACGAAGTATCGAACGAAGGTATCCTTTAGTGATAGTACTTCCCTAACTCATGAAGATATAAATCGTTAAGAAACGTATGTACTCGTATATAATTCTCAACGGTATTCATGAGTAAAGGATGGGTTAGGGATAACACTAATGGAAAATTTTCAGAAGATTTCAGTAATTCAAAGATTTACAGAAGGGTACATTTATCAGTTGGTCCTGGTATTATACCAAATACCTATATTATTATAGGTAGCCTTAGCATGAATAGCTTAGAAAATCATGATGAAATATTTATTTCTGCCTAATAACAGCAGTATTGTCCTGCATTTTGGTCTGAAGGGTGTTACCACTCTTCGAAGACATACTTATCAGATGTAATCCAAGATAGTCCTCAGGAATAGTAATGCATCTAACCTCAGGTAAGACTAATCTGATCTCTAGTTGATTACAGATGTCCATGGGCGGCAGTGGCCACTTACCATGCTAGTGTCGTTTGCGAATTCTATATTATAAAAAATGCTGGAGCTAGATACTAGAGCTAGGTATTATTGCCCATGTAATTATCAAGATGGAAAAAAAATTACATACATATAAAAAAATACAAGGAAAAAGACAAACCCACTGAGTTTCTTGCCGGATCTTTTCAGTTGAGGTCATATTCCGATCCGGTGGTAGAGTAAGAAAAAAATGTAATTGACAATTTGTAAGTGCCACCGTAGGCCTATGCAAAATATTTCATATCATTTCATTTCACTATCTAAAATCACAGGTTGATGTTTAAGAAGAAGTAAACTTAGATAAAGTTAACTGTAGACATTATACGTTAAACTCCAAAACGATAAAACAATGTCGAAATATTAGGAAAAATATCATTAATATTCGTTACGTAAAACTCTAGAATAGAATGACTTCAACCATATGCAAATTATGACATCCTTTCCGTGCCAGCAGTGCTTAGAGAAATAAATAGCCCACACTTTTCCAACTGCCAAACTTTCCAGAACCATATTTTATAAATTCGTCCGAAGTAATTTTCTCCACTTTATAGGTGGTAAAACTCTCAGTGGTAAAACACGTAATATTTTTATCTTATCCCACGAATATTCGTATTACTGTTCTCTTGTTTGAAGTAAAGTACTAACTTGGGAAATTTCAACCTAAGATTTCTGGAGTATCAAAGTTTCGAGAGACACTCATTTTTTTATTCAGCTTCCAAGCGATGAACCTACAACTGAAGTTCAAAATATCTGACTAACGAGGTTTCAATTAAAACATTATGTTTCACGTAACGCACATCCTACGATGTATTGGTTTTGATGGGTAACATGACGTATACGAGAAACTTCATACAAACTTATTTCAGCTAAAATCACGCCCAAACTTCGCTTAATCAAAGTTACAAAAGCCACAATCACCATTACGAGGAAGCGATGTCCATAACGCGTAGTTCCCAAATGTTATTCCTAACGATACCTCGTACAGTAATAGTATTAATTAACTTAATGGACGTTATTCTTTTGTTTGCTCTATGCCTTCATAATGTTTACGATGGACCACTATTTGGTAATGAGCTATAAAACTTGTTTGATTCCAAGATCAAGCACTGCGCCTAAGGGATTTATTTAACAACCACCGAGCTTATATAGTCACATAGTGGGCGAGAAATCCTATAGCCAGTCTTCTCATCAAGATTTTGTTGACGTAACAAAACTATGTTGTAACATTACAAAGGGTAATCATGTCTTGTGTGGTTTTCATCAAAATCAACTCAAACGAAATCCATGCAATGTTATGTAAGTTTTATTTGATTTTAACTTCGAAACAAAGGAAACAAAGAAATTATGAAAAATACATATTTTAAGTGATACAATCGTTTTGTAAACGAGAATGCAATTCATCTAATGTTAAATTGTAATTGCAACGCAAGCACACCTGTTCTACATAGAACAGACCCAGATGCTCCACGTGAATTTAATTGCGAATGCATTGCTATGCTCGACAATGTAGTCATAATAATAAAGCTAGAATTTATTCGGTGTCATATACAAATATAACACGAGACCTACAATATCATTTAACTACCCATATAGAATACAGCGTAGCTTAAGCCATAATAGCAGAAATATGTGTCACGAAGATACATTGCAATCGAAATAGAAAATTATTACACATGTGACGTGTACATTCATGGTACATTCTCTTGTTACTACACGAGATCTGTCATAGAGACATTTTGGTATGCACAGTCTGACGGCATTCAGACTCGCAAACAATAACGCTAGATTGACAATTCCTAACAAAATATCTGTTACCTACCTGTATACTAAAAGTCATTCTTAGATATAAGACTTTTGTGAACAAGTATAATATACTCGTATTTTTTTTAATGTTTTCAAGGTGTGAATGTTTTTATGTCTACCCACTCTCACTTGTAATGTCATTATGTCATTATGAGGAAGAAAGTCATTTTTTGTAATAGATTTATGTAGACAAAAAATCCTTAAAAATATCTACTGAAGTAATTACCAGATGCTACCGAGACATTTGTCTTAGTTAAATCTATACTAATATAATAAATCAGTAGAGTTTGTTAAGTTGTACGGGCTAATCTCAGGAAGTACTGGTTCGAATATGAAAATTCTTTTTGTATTGAATAGTCCATGTATTGAGGAAGGCTGTAGGCTATATAACAACAGACTTTGTTTGTTTTTTTTTCTTATTTAGTAGCGAGTGAAACCGCGTAGTACACCGAGTAAAAAGATAGAATAGACTTAAATTAACTAACGTATTGCATAGTAAATTCCGAGACTAAAAAATCCTAATTGCGCAACAAATCTTTCTAAGACTACTTCCTTATCAGACTCCTTTTTTAATGGAGTAATTTACCACCGCCTTTTTCAATTCCTACACTGAGAAAATTGTAGTTCCTCGCTTTAACTTAGGTCCAAAAATATTTACCAGATCTGAAAATCTCTTAAAAAGTGCATGAATGTAATAGTCTATTTATCCCAATAAATAGAGTTAACAAAAGTAAGAAACAAAATACCAATAGGTACTAGTGACGATTCTTAATTAATGTAATTTGATTTTTCTAAAAATGTGGACTCAGCTAACAATGTAATACTGGCATTATACAAACTAGGTGTGCTACTCGGTTTCACTCGCTACTAAATAAACAAACAAACAAACATAGCGTGATATTAGCCTATAGCCTTCCTCAATAAATGGACTATTCGAGACAAAAATAATTATTAAATTGGAACCAGAAGTTCCTGAGATTAGCCCGTTCAACCAAACAAACTCTACTGCTT
>DWLI01004397.1:0-10888 GCA_018249915.1 Cecropterus dorantes dorantes
GCGGGGCGTGAGGCGGGACCGGGGAGGGAAACCGCATTCCTTCCGTTCGTCTAGTTAGCTTGGTCGAGTAGTACTTGTCTGAGTAAAACACCGAAACCATGTTCGTCATGTACTATTTAATAGACACTTTTTATTAATGAATTCTTTTTATTTTTCTATATTTACTGACAAACGAAATTGTATTTAATGTTAATATACTGTATTTGTTTCAGAAAACTTTTTACAAAGTGGACTGCGGGATAACCGCTATATTTGTGAACAAGATACCACCAAACAACTCGACAATATGGCTTGTGATGAACATAAACAGTTGGCTAATTTTCTAAAAGAAGTCCATTCATCTTTACGAAAATCGTCATGCAAACTAGGAGCCAACGAAGCATGGCGTAAACATTGTCAAAATAATACACTTTTAGTGAAATATGCGCAATCCATGGAGACGTTAGCTACAAAACACTGGGAAGAAAACTGTTCTGATGAATTATCTCCCGCCACATCTCGTATCACATGGTCTGCTGAGCTGTCTTTTGACTATTTCATAAACAAGTCCTACGTAAAGTTTAGGGACAAAGAAATAGATATAGGAACTAAAATTAATATAAAATTAGATACTATTGAATGTTTCTCTGAACCCATAAAGCTTCTAGATGTAGGCAGTTGCTACAATCCATTTAAAGTATATGATTTTTTGGATGTGTTAGCTGTTGATCTGTGTCCTGCCAATGAATCTGTACTGCAATGTGATTTCTTAGATGTCCGAATAGGACCAGAACTAATTGTGGCAGAAAACAAATTAATACAGATTGAACAAAATAGTTTTGAAATTGTTACATTCTGTTTTTTACTAGAATATATTCCATGTTCAGAGTTAAGGTTAAAGGCATGTGAAAAAGCCTATAACATATTAAAACCTGGAGGTTTACTTGTAATAAATACTCCAGATTCAAAACATGTGGGTGCAAATTGTAAGCTAATGAAATGCTGGAGATACACCCTTGCTCATATGGGATTTTCTCGAATTAGATATGAAAAACATAAATATATGCATTGTATGGCATTTAGGAAATCTTTGCATAAGGATATTGCAGCCAGATGGGCACTCTTACATAAGGAACCTTATATGGAGTATAGTTTACATATACCACAAGATTTCCACGACCAAAGTGATTCAGAGGCTTTGGTTACCTGCTCACAAGTCAACGTTTCTCCTGATGACTTTAACGAACTGCCTTTGTTTGTCTTAGATTAATACTATTAATAATAATCTATTTATAAGAAATAAATATTTAATTTTTTTTAAATAAATTCTATATAAACAGATTTAAAAAAGTACTTATATTTCATTTGTTTTTTTTTTATTAAGAATATGTTTACACAAATTGATAAGTATTCTTTAGACTGATTATGATAGAAAGGACTTTATTAATAGCTATTTTGAATAGTAAATAATAATTTGGAATTCTGAACTGAAAAAGAATATCCCTTTTTTTTAATGTGACTATGAATGCCAAATTCAACTACTTTCATAATATAATACAGGATGAGGGTTCCTGATCTTGTATAATTATTATGAGAAATGACATGTTAATTTTTTAAAGAAATATATCATAGAAAGCAAACTTTTAATTAATATTAAAAAACTAAAAAAATATTGGATGTTTCTAATTTATAAACCAAAAATACCATTAAAGGTAGGAGCAATTTGTGAAGGGGTAACAATAATACAGTAGATTTGTGTTACCAAAAGAAACATGTTTTATTGCTTTTAAACTTATCTAATGTCAAATTATTTTCTATATCTAAAAATTTAAGTTTAAATAAATCTATTGGCTAGTTACAAGTCAAACTATTATTTTTGTATTCTATTTTACCTTACAAAATGAAACTTATAAACATATACTTAAGGTAAGTCACAATGTAGATATGTATACTTGTTAGTATACCAAGGTATCAACCATATCTGCTATATATATACAAATATAAGACAATGTCTGCCTTTTAAATTAATGTATATAGCAAAAACAATCATTTACATGTTATAACAAATATTTTATCTATTTTTGTCATAAGTAAACAATTCTTAGTCAAGTGAACAATGTTTAGAATTGAATGTATAAAAAAAAGTCTATATATAGCACAAAAATACAATATTTAACGTGTTAATAAATTTAGCTACTTTACTGTTGCAAATTTAGCTTTACGTTTTTCCAATCTTTCCTTATTTTCGATGTCTGACATGATCGCAGAGACTGATTGTCCAAACCTCTCTGCCCTCTTTTTCAATTTCTCAACATTACTGGCGAGAGAGCCAGTTGGCATGCTAGGGGTGACACTAGTGGTACTTGAGGCGTTTTGGCCAAACCTCTGCTTCCTAGCCTCTTTCCTGTCAGCATCAGATATTTTGACAGGTAAACCAAAACGCTTAGCCCGCATCTCCAATCTTGTTTTTGGATCCAAATCAGCAGTTATCTTTACTTTATTGCTACTTTCCGTTGTTTCAATCTTAGGCGCGTCTTCCGTGGCCTCTTGCGTTGTTTTAGTACTGGTGGTCGATAATGAAATGGTTCTGTTTAATACAATTTTTCTAGCTGTAGAATCTTTATTTTCAAGTTTGTCATCTGCCTTTTCCTTGTTAGTGTCCTGTACCAGCTTCCTTTTAAGTGTTTTGTGCGGTTTCGGTTGTCCATTAGCAGGTTTTTCGGGGGACTGGTCCGCAAGCGCCATTTCCTCGTTCAGTGTATCAACACCGGTATCATCCAAAATATCCGTTTGACTTTTTTCGTCTTCGTATTCGAGAACTCCGTCAGAATCTATTTCGTCTGAATCCAAATTAATATCTCCATGATCATCTTGAGCGAGTGCTGCTTGGAGCCTAGCCACTAGCTCCGCTTTGTCACCAGCGTACGACAATCCACGTGATTTCAATTCTTTGCGTAGATCCACTACTTTCATTTTAGTTACATCAGTACTCGTTGTATCCGACATTATATATCGTTAAATTTATTAATAGTTATATTCAACACAGTAATACTAAATTGTATACGCATAAACCGCTAAAACAAACGTTCAACAACAGCGAAATGTACGTCAACAATGACATTACATGTTGTGTTGTGTGAGTGTGCGACAGACTTGTAATATAGATTTTTTTGTAGATAATAAAAGAAAATGGAAAATAACGCGCTGTGGTATTAAATGTTAAATGTATATTATATATATATCAAGAGTCACATAACGTACATAAAGATTCATTTACAATTATTGTATTATAGAAAAAATATTTTGTTAAAAAAAAATGATACAAACTAGTCACTCCATAAAAATATCGATTGCACAGACGATACTAAAATTTGAATTTACAATAAAATAAATGTAACTTTCTACATTTGGTTTATTTGATTTGATCTTTTCTAAGTATTCTATGCTACATAAAATAATGTAGTACTCTTGTTAGTATTTAGTTAGAACACCAAACAATCTGCCATGCATCTTTATCACCTAAAGTAAATGACATATTGAAGGAACTTAAATTTATCTATAGTATATCAATATTTGAATTGAAATAAAATATTAAGTTTATGGTACAGTATAACTTCGCATTCAGCTAAGATTTTTAAGAGAAGTTCCTAAAGTAGTAACTAGTACATACATTATTTTGCAGATAGGCAACATTGATTCATTATGTGACGTCATTATGGCCTGGTTGGGTTAGGTTTGCTTGGAAATTTTTGTTAAAATCTTGTATTTTAGTGTATTATATGTTGTGCTACTTATTTTAGATTAGTAATAAAAATACCTCAAATAGTAGCAGTAACTCTGGTGCCAAGAAGTGCTCGTTTCGGCGACGTTTTCTGGCGAAAATGAATCGCCATGAAGGTGGGTAATGATAATCAAAATTTGTACGATGCTTTTGTCATTGTAAATTTCTCGACTTTCTGTCTAATAAACAGGCTAAAAAATAATGTTAGTGTCAATTTTATTTCAAAATCTTGCATTGTTCGAGTATATTTTCAATATTTTTTTACTAATATTGACATAATTTCAGGAATCAGCTGTGATTCTTGTTTGAAAAATAACTTCAGAGGACGACGATACAAATGTTTGATTTGCATCGACTACGACTTGTGCGCAGCTTGCTATGAGTCTGGCGCCACCACGAACCAACATACCACAGAGCACCCCATGCAATGTATTCTTTCTAGGAGCGATTTTGGTGAGCCTTTTGTGTTTATCCTTTACCTAGTCAACTGGCCTACATTTGACACATAAACCACATCTTGAATCATATCAATATAAATACATTTTTTTAATGTTATTATAAATTTGTTGGAAAAAAATGTATTTATTTATTTATTTGTAAAATATAGAGTTTCCCTAATAATTATTATTAAGATACTGCATTATTGACATTGGTTAAGTTTTGTTATACTCATTATTTTACCTGTATTTGTGTTTTTTGTTTTTATGTTCTGGTTTTTTAAAAAATATTAATAATTAAAAATGGTTCAAAAGTTATATTTAAAAATTTGGTATGCATTTGATTTTATTTTAAAGTTTAATCAATTGCAATGTATAAAAACTAACAAAAATAATTAAAATTGATATATTACTAACTACTGATTATTTCTATTGTGCTTCAAATTTATATGTTTAACATTATTTGGCTTTGTTGATAGTTAAATTGCATTCAATGGTGAGAGGGGCTTGTCAGCAATATTTAATTGAACCTGTAATTATTTAAAAGTAAAATAGCTATGTGTAAGTTATCAATACTAATATGAAAGTATAATAAACATAATAAGACTCAATAGTAGAAATTGATATTGTATCATTTTACAAAAAAACTAGAATTTGTTTCACATGAGGATAGTAATAAATATTCAGAGAAAGGTGAAATGTAGATCACATATATCAATATCATTTGTATAAATAAAATTTAAATCAAGAACTTTAAAATGACCAAACTTTCTTTATTAAATTAGTTGATTAAATAAAAAAGTAATTTAACTTTATTTGGATAAAAAGGAATAATTTAGTACTTTAGAAGATGTACAACATAATTATACGTTTTTGAATTATATGTTTTTCAGATCTCTATTATGGTGGAGAGACACTGGCTTTGGAGCAACCACAAGCTTACACATGTCCGTTTTGCAACCGCATGGGGCTGTCAGACACGGCTCTCATGGAGCATGTCACTGCAGAACACGCTGACACCACACTAGCTGTGAGTTATGACCTAATGAATAATCATAACAGATAATCATTATGATATAAAATCTTCTTCACAAGGCTTACTCTAAAATAACTAATTTATTGAGTTTTAGATTGAGATTCATTTAAAAATAAATTGTGTGAACTAATAATTCTGTACATATGTACAGAGTAATTTATAGCTGTACATATATACTATAAACAAACCACAAAACAAGGCACAGTTTATTTAGTTCATTGGAGAATTCAATAACTTTTAGTAGCTTAATAAAAAATCTTGTTTGCTCTATTAGGGCTATATGCAATTAGATGCCTATATTAAGTGCTGACACAATTTATCAATCTTTATGTATACACTTAGACGGTTTTCATTGAAAAATAATAGGAACACCTATTTAGTTTATCTATGTCAATAAAATAACATGAGCAATGTTCCACTTTCACATTAACACCAAAAGATTGATTGTACTGAACTGTGGTGACCTGGAATAGTCCTTTTATGAATGACCCGGGCAGTTTTGCTGCTTATATGTTTTCCATTTCGAATATTATTATAATAATGTAGTATTGAAGATTGAGGGGGTATTCATCCCCTTGATAATGTGCCTGAGCAAAGAGGGTATCCCTTAGACCCAAAATTCCTTGACCACCACACTAATTCTAAAAATAGATACAGCATATGAGAGACCTGTAGGGTAAGCATTCACTATATAATGAATGCTCTTACTTACTACAAAGTGATAGTGGTTTAAATTTTCTTCTCTTTTTTTATAATATTGAAGAAGCAATCAAGCTTGCACTCCACCTGATCGTAAGTGGCCCCCGCTGCCCATGGACATCTGTAGTCAACTAGACCAGATAAGATCCGAGTCTTATGTGAGTTTGGCCACAGGTGCATTGTTGCTCTTGAGAACTAAGTTGGAACGACTCGTATAAGCATGTCTCCCTTACCACAGCCTTCATACTAAAAAACAGCACTGCTTAACACAGCTGTTATTAGACAGGAAAAAAGTTTGCTGTATGAATTGTACTTTGACTTTTCTTCAAATGTTTCTGACGTTTCTTCAATTACACTATCAAGCTTATAGGTCATTATCAACTTATCTTCCTGAATTTGAGGGTATGATAGAATCGAGTTTTTTGCAAGTTATAGGCTAAATGTTTTTGGGAATCAATTGTGTATTAATATTAGCTCTGTAAGGCACTAGGGCTTATCTTTTTGTTGCTTCTTAGGGACACTTAGTGTTTATTACAAATAATTGTAAGTAATGTTTATAATATTAAATTTTATAGGTGGTGTGTCCTGTGTGCGCCTCCTTGCCTGGTGGGGAGCCAAATTTTGTGACTGATGATTTTGCTGGTCATCTCACCCTCGAGCACCGAACTGGACCCAGAGATCTAATATCGTTTTTAATATCCTTTTTTATAGCATTCAACCATCTTATTTACATCATTACAGAAACAAAATTCTGGCAATATTATTTGTCTTTAAATGCCACATAGTTAATTATTCACAATAATATTAATTATAATAATAACTATACTAATAAAAAATGCTATTTAACTTTAGATGCGTAATTTTAAGCAATTAATAATTTCAACTGCTATTAACAAAATATATGCACCTTTTTATATTTTAAGTCATAAATATAATTATTGCAGATCAGTTACTGTAAGGTTTTATGTTTCTAACAGTAAATTTCAAAGGGCAAGTTCAATTAGGTTGTAGTTTTGTCGTGTTGAGAGTATTTATAAAGCAAAGATGTGATTAAGCTTGTAGCAACTTATATGGCTTCCCTTGTTATTGCATCTTCCACAAGGTCAATGCTACTACTGTGAGCATTGGGTATGCTATCTATTAGAGATCAAGATTTTTACGCAAATCTCTTTTGTGTCTTAATTTATATTTTATTCTTTTACTTGAATTTCAGTTGGATTATAGTATTTTGATAAATTATAGGTATGTGCCATATATGGTTCTGAAAATTAAATTCAAACGAATACCTCCTTTGAATTTGTAATGAAGATTATCAAATTATAAAACTACAAAAATTTACTGAAGATTTTATTAGGTTAAACTTTTGATTCTTTAGAATCTAGATCCTTTAATTTAATTTCCATATTTTATGTTGCAAAATATGGAATTTGCTTTATAAAGTAGAAGTTTAATTTTTACAATATTTATACTATAAATATTGTGTCACGAAATTCTATATGTTGCTTAGAGCCTTTGCCCTTCAAGAGTAACACTGCACTCTCCATACTGATGTTTTTTTTATATCAAGGAACGAACGACGTTAAGGCTTTTACCCTAAAAATACCTAGGGTATTTTTAGGGTAAAAGCCTTAACGTCGCGTCATATTCGATGCATTTGTGCAATAGATTTACTTATACAAATGGGCATTCGAATACATTTTTTTAGACATCTGCACGTTATAGACAACCCCTTTTATTCTAGAAAATTTTACTTAAAAATTATTAACACCTTAGACTAAGATTTATAAGGGAGAACATACTTTATGCACGTCAACCCTGGGCAATAGCGATAAATTACCGGAGTATCTTGCTTTTTTACTAATATTATAAACGCGAAAGTGAAATTTGGTGGACAGATACATATTTTATGATTTGGATTAACACATTGGGTACTCAATAACGTGGTTAATGTGACGATATGATCAATGAATTATTTTCCATTTATTTATTTATTTTACAAAAAAAGTGTTGTTGTTCCTAATGAATGAAAAAGAATTATTTTCCATGTTCCATAAATGATTTTCTTTAACTAATACCCACGACGAGCCGAGCGGCATCCGGCACGGCGGGGTGCGCCGCATACCGCCGTCGGGCCGCGGCGTGAGTCGCGCGCGACGCACCAACATGCAGTTTAGGTAACTATTTTATGCGTGTGGATTGTCCTGATGTTATGTACCTTTATTAATTTGAAAGGAACCACATATGTACTTACATGTTAACAATTATATAACAAAAGTAAAAAGAAACAAACTGCAAAATTAAATATGAAAGGTTTCATCTAAATTATTGTTCCTAGGATGAGTTCCCAGAATGCTAGCAACATTACATTGGGCTTATTATCTATTATATCTATGACTGTGAAAACAAACGTGCATGTAGGTTATGTTATAGGTGGTATGTGGTCACTGTCGCCCATGGACACCTGTAACACCTGCAACTTTATAGAGAACAGAACTTTTATCTGAAATCTATCACTGATGCTTTACTCCTCCTGATGACTTAGATGGTTGCCTAATACCATCAAAATATAACGGTAGTAGGCAACCATCTAGTATTAGTAAAATTAATTAGTATGATAATTAAATTCATTATTATAATTACTAATGTCGAAGAATAGACATGGTATAAGAATATCATCTAACCAACATTGCGCTCATTCGATAATTAATAACAGTTCTATTGTTGTTAGTTGTCGAATGAGCGCACTGAAGTGCAGTATAAAAACATTAACTTTATCGAATCTCATATCATCTATAGACTAATTGTTTGAACACTATGTATGTAGGCATTCATAATAACTTGTTGTAGCTATAGGCTGAGAAAGTAATTAACAGACAAAGAAATGATGCGATACGATAAAAATAAACATGTGTCGGATATGATTCAGACAAGGCAAAAGTTGCTTACGCACGGTCTGTTTTTGATGATGCATAAAGGGTAATGAATGCTGGAGAAGTAGTAAAACCCGACGCGTTTGTTACATCTTGCTACTAAGTATATCTTTTGTATTTAGTCGGACTAACTGCCTGGACAATGTTGCCGAACTTTCAACCTGATTTTTTTATTGTGTCAATAAAAGAGACCATGCGTGAAGGCTTAATACTAACAGTTCTTATTGATACCACTGACGACAATAATATTATTTGTCTAAAACCTCTAGAATCTAAAATCTCTTGAAAAAATGTAGTGGTTCCAGTTTGTTGGTGCTAGGTTTTTGCATCATTCTCTGCATTTTTTCTCACACTGAAATAATAAATTTAATCACAGGGGATTGTTCAGACTATTAAAACTATACACTAGCAACTGCCTTCGTATCAAAGTTACACTAGTATGTACTAGAATAGCGCATGATTTGAAGTAGATACTGTATTTATTATGTAACAATATGCGTAGTTTAGTTTGTTCTAAAGGTTTGATCCAGCTTTACGAGCTCGTATCTGGATATATGTGTACGTAACACTGTCGCTTTACAAATCATGAGCAGGTCGTAACTAGGATATGTGCTTGGATTTTTGTCTCTACGCGGCAATTGCCCGTCTCGACGTTCAGGCCACGCCCACTATATCACTTAAGCAACACGTTAGTAGTACGTGAATAGTAACCGTGTCCGTTCCACACGCTGATCTAGCACGATCGGCGGAATCTCGTAGCTATCACCAACGTCGCGCTATGCCGTGGTCTAATTTTTGCCTCAACGGGGCAATTGCTTGTCTCGATGCTCAAGCCCCGCCCACTATGTAATCTAAGCGACACGTCAGTAGTACGCGAAGTGTAACCGTGTCCGTTCCGCCCGCTGGTCTAGCACGAGCGGCGGCATCTCGTCGCTGTCGCCGTCGTCGCGCGACGCGGTGGTGGACCCGATCGCGGAGCTGCTGTCGCAGCTGTCGGGCGTGCGGCGCGGCGCCGGCCAGCCCGGCACGCCCAGCCAGCTCCAGCAGCTGCAGATGCAGCTGCAGCTGGAACGTCAGCAGGCCACCGTGAGTATTTACACCTATATTTTTTTTGTTGTATTTTTTGTTAAAGGGATGGGATATTTTTTAACAATCGCAAATTAGAGCCTGTATATTGCATATATCTTAAGACGCCATTTGCAAGCGTGTTGTGGAATGTCGTCACAAAATTAAAGAAACATTTGTTATTAAAAATTAACAATCAAGCAAAATATTTTTAAGTCTTCTTTTTGTTACATGTATGCTTAATTAGTATTTTTAATTAACATTTTAGACTCTTTACGACTTGTGTATACAGTGTAGTGTTTTTCTGTGGTTGCTTTAATTTTAATAAGAATAACATATTTCAAATGAATTTTTTTGATAAGTTTCGCTGACATCATTCAGTTAACACAAGAGTTAGTCTTTAAAAAAATAACAGAAGAGATAATTGAAGTAAACATAAATGTGTGTGCAATTCACACACGGCATATTTAGCGTATGCCAAACTTGAGCTCTCTTATATAAGCTATGAAGTAAAATCGTTAACGTGATTCAGAAGGGGGTATAACGTTTTCAAGTTGTAGCGCCGACAACTGCGTACGTATCACATTTTCCTTTTATCAAGCTTCAAATTACAATGATTCTAAATTCTCTTCAAAATACTATAAATTGCTAATATATCGAAAATATACGTTACGAATGGCCTATTTCCTTTAGATGGCCTATTTCCTTTGGGGAGTCGGTTAAAAATATAACGCAAATTGATACTAGGGCTGTACAAGTTAGCAGATTTAACCGGCAAAATTTTGCAATTTTTAGCCGGGTTAACGCTTGAATTGTACAGCCCTAATACATACAGACAATATACATACATACAAGAACCATTTTTATATTTATAACGTGAATTGTTTGTTTCCTAAAAAAATAAAATAAGAATATGTAAGTATGTTTGGTAATAACACAAACGTGTCCCTCCCAGGCGGCC
>DWLI01004398.1:0-10886 GCA_018249915.1 Cecropterus dorantes dorantes
CCATGGGCGGCAGTGACCACTTACCATCAGGTGGACTGCATGCTCGTTTGCTACTTCAATATTATATAAAAAAAACTACACTCTAAATGTAGCAATGTAAACGTTTCGCTGGAAGGGTATAGTTGCCGGCTCACTTTTATTGGAGCCGTACATTTATGACCTCGAAAGTAGAAATGCATCTGTGATTGACTTCAAATAGAAACACTTTTTTGTGAAGTTACTTACAGATGTCCATAATCCTGCAGCCAGCAGTCACTGATCTCTTTCCATCAGATAGACTGCATGTTCGTTTGCTACTTCACTCCATAAAAATGTACTCGTATGTATGTGTTTTTGTAGCGTCTATTACAATTGCGTGGAATGCAGAAAATTGGTGGTTATGTACTGCACTCAGCCCAGTTGTAGAATTATCTTATCTGGAACGCAATTAGAGAGAGTCTAGATAAAATCTTAGCTATTGTAAATGTGCTTATATTTGTAAAATTACATTCTGTAAAGCGTGTTTAATAAGTGCGTTTACATTTGTACAGAAATACCACGAAAGTATATTACTTTGAAGATGCTTTTGCATAAATTAGCTTGTTTATCGGCTTGAGTAAATTTTACTATTTGTTTTTGTTCTCGGCTGTAAACGAGTACTTAATCTCGTGAAAAATGTAGCTGCAACATATTTATTTATTCTAATTACAAACTTGATTAAAATGTTATATATAATTTCGTTGCAAAACATTACTTAAGTACGGACATAAATCTGCCATACTTTAACATTTGTTCTTTTTTATATTAAGACCATAGCTATTTTTCCAGTTGCTCTTATATATTTCTTAAGGAAACTATTTTTCTTGGGTGTATTCAACTTAGCCCATTGAAAAAACTTCGAGACCCTAATACCATAAATTGCTTCGTAAAAGCTACATTGTACTTAATATGAAAAGCCTATTCCCAGAAATAAAATAAGCTTTTTATACCCACCCAAGTAGTAAACCCAACAAAGTTTCCCGTAATGTGTATAGGCGTATTCTTGCGAAGGAATTCAGAGAAGTATATCTCAAAACAATTCCTCGTTACTGGTTCGAGGGTACATGCGAGTTAATAAATTGGCGTGTTAACTATCACTTCAGAGTAGCGTTCAAGATTAGTACGAGAGCTATCTCAATAAATTGCGGAATCAGGCAAAGGCGCCGCTGAGACGCGCTTGTTTCGAGTTTACACGGGGCGATTTGCGCTTCGTAGTTTGTACGAAAATCGATGTGTATACCAATGGACTAAATTGGAGCTGACTCAAATCTCAAACGCTAAACTAAACTTGCTTCTACGGGATTTACATTGGTTGATTTCTAAACTAAGGCGCTACGTAAATCAACTATTCAAATAATGGTACTATTGAGCTGCAGATGGCTAAAGTCGAAAACATAACAAGTATACTTTGCCACATTACTAGTTAATGAAGGGTTCTTACAATTTTTGACTTTGAACATTTGTTTTTATGAACACAGTTTTACACGTTATTCTCTTTGGGGTTACTTTATACATCGTTAATGTTTCATTGAGGACCGCGATTTGGTAAGGTTTCTTAATGTATTTTGCATATACGGGACATACAAGGGTAATCGCAAAATTATAAATTCCTACTATACCATTTGTACAGCTGTGTAACGATTAACTTTGAACAATTATACCCAATTTTAATCCGATAAAAGATAAAGAAAGATAAATATTTTTGCCCACATTAATATTGATCGCCGCACAGAGCTGCATCAAATCCAAAATCAGTTTAAATAGTAAATAAGTAATAGTAAATTAATTAGCAATTAATATCTACCCCTATTAATTTAGGTATATATTAGCCTTTTCTAATTATTTCCAATTTCATTATACTTGTACTTATTCTGCCTTAGGACAGTACGAATGTAAAATCGACCGGTGAAAATATACTGCATTGTGAACTAAATCATTCAACAATAATTACATATTGTGCTATAAATTAGTAACAAGTTGCATTCCGCTTTTACAAGCAAGACCTGAGCCAAACCTGGCAGGTACTTGAAGTGCTTTGCAAAACAAAAGGCTCACAAAATACAGCTTGTAAAGTAAATGACCATCGTTCATCATTAAATCAGTACTATTCTGAGCACTTGTTCCGAGTAAAAGTTCATTAAACTGATCCCCAGTTTATTTAGTTTCATTTTTACCCGACTGCGTCAGAAGGAGGGTAATGTTGTTCGAGCGTATGTATGTATTTATGTCGTCCCTGTTGTTCCGGAATCAGAATAGGGCTACGGTATCCTCTGCCTGTCGTAAGAGGCGACTAAAGGGCCCTTCCGGGGTTGTGGACGGTAAGAGTGGGAGCTCGAACCGTCCAGCCAAGCGACCCCGTGAAGGACGGTGGCATGTGTGGTCGCATGCCATCGTAAAAGCCGTAAGATACGGTGAGCGCTAATGCTCACCAGGAAAGAGCCAGTTAGTGGTAATGCGCATGGAGGATTCCGGTTGCGTTCCATTGGAGATCCCTGAGTCCTCTTAGCAGCGCCAAAGACGACCACAGGGGGTTTTAGTGGGGTAAAAATCCCACATAACCTGGCGTCGCTCCCACAGCGTCGGGTATCTTTTAAAGGTATTCCCCTCGAAAACAAAAAAAATGCATGCATGTTTGTTTGTATGTATGTCCATTTCTTTAGTACACTACAGCCCAAAAGGCTTGATGGATTGTGACGTATGACATATCATTAGAATCGACTCAGTTTAGAAAGTGACATAGGCTATATATTAAAAAAAATGGCGACTGAAAAAGGGACGACTTTTTCATTTTCTCGACAATATGAAT
This sequence comes from Cecropterus dorantes dorantes, assembly GCA_018249915.1. Taxonomy (NCBI): domain Eukaryota; kingdom Metazoa; phylum Arthropoda; class Insecta; order Lepidoptera; family Hesperiidae; genus Cecropterus; species Cecropterus dorantes. Next base: position 2,825 of record DWLI01004398.1, read on the forward strand.
GAAATATGAAACGAAAGCTAGTAAGTAGACATTTCTAAAATTGTATACATATATTATCGTACCTTTACTTGACTATTGTGACATAAACTCATTCAAAATGTTAAAATAAATATTGTTATGAACAAAAAAATCGTTTTAGGCAGTCGGGTTTTCTGTTTTAATGTTTTTAACGATGTTAGTTACTAGTTACTTACATCATACATACATTATTGTTATGATTTTATAGATCAGTCTTATATTACCGTCCTTCTGAAGCAGTCGGGCAATAAATAAAAAAGGTGAAATTTTATAAAAAAGGATAGATGTTTGTTACACTTTCACGCCACGACTTCTTATCGGAATTACATAAAATTCGGCTTACAGATTGTAAAAAACTGGAGGACGACATAGGACACTCTTTACCGTAATAAACGACGCCCAGGCGAGCGAAGCCACATGAATACTCTAGTAAGAAATTGGAACGTATATTATCATTTATAATGTATTGGTTAGCCTTAGCCAGTGAAGTTGACTTCCACCATAGAGTTGCAGGTGTCGTAGCGTCGTGGTGTCGTGGCTTAAATCCGCAAGTGTCAGAAGTATGGAGACTTAATAAAAGTACATATTTCTAGCATTTGGCGTTGAAACCATGGATCCGTGAGTTTTAAACACTAAATTATTTTTAAACATCTGTCCAAACGTTTTATAGAGCCAACGAATGATCAGAAAGCTCGCACAACGAATTAGCTTGGCTATTCCTCAGTAATGTTGCCACCATTCTGGGAACTCATACAAAGGACAATAATCTGGTTGCTACTTTTTATATTTGAAATTATTTCTTTATACACCATATCTCTGTTAATTTAGTATGTACTAATTAATATTCTATTATGCGTATTAGGTTTCCATACCACCTTATGAAAAAAGAAAAGTTTAAATCAGTGTAATATTTTTCATAACGATTAAGCTTGAACACTCATATTTTCCTTTTTTATTTTTGTTCATCAAATAATGATGAATAATGATCATTATTGAAGGCTAATTATCACTCTTCACCTCGTTAATATCTTAACTTTTAAGTTGTGATATTTATGATTTGTTGAAGTCTCTTTATTTCACTAAATCAAGAGCAAGCAAATAGTCAACTATTTTCTGTGCCAATTAAAATATGTTGTAGACCTTAATTTTGATAAACAAAGTGACTGATAGGAATCAGAAAATTTATCTTATTTAACTCAGCTTATTGTGAAACGAGGAATTAATTGGAATAACCAATTGGCATTCGTTAAAGCGATGCGAGCGAGTTATTTAGTGCCTCTCGCACTTAAGTTATTTAGTGCATTTCGTGAACTAGCTGTTTACAATGCTCTATACGTGTGGTTCCGTGCATATTTTATTACGAGTACGATTTCGGGGTACCTCCTTACTCTCTACGGGGTCCGGAATAAAAAGACTCAAAAAGAAAAAAACTTTTAAAGATTATTTTTATTACGTGTATTACTCGTACGTGTGGTAAGGAGGTTTTTTTTAAGTGGGTAATCCTCATGGATACCCAGCCGCTCGGGGTAGCAGCTGGGTTATGCCGGCCTCTGGTAAGGAGTGGTAAGGAGGGGTAACGCAAAATCCCTCTTATAGATACCTACCATTTAGCCATTTACATTTAAGTATAGTAAGAATGAAACTATAGATGTGTGTCAAATAGATGAAACTATAGACACGAGCTGAGCTTATCGCTAAGATAGGCTTCGCTTTGATGCAGATGCGCTTAGCTACCTCCCACATCTCTGGTAGAAAACTACCCTACAATATATTTCAAAGGTTATAATTCAAAATCAGTATTCTGATATTTGAATGTTTACGGTTCTTTTACGGAACCCTACCCTACGGAACCCTTTACGGTTCGACGCTGAAGCACAACCGTCACACCCATTTCTGCTTAATAACACTGCTGTGTTTTGATCTGAAGAGTGTAGTAAAGCAGACATCCTTATTCGTGGCATTCTCTCAAAAGTAGCAACGCATCTGTGGCCCATATCAGGTAAGGCTTATCTTATCTAGGGTTGATTAGAGATGTGTATGTGCGGCAGTGGCCATTTACCATCAGGTGGACTGTTGCCTTATTTGCTACTTCGGTATTTTAGAAAAAGAAATCGCAGCCAAATTTCATGACCTTACAAGATCAGACACGTACACTTGTATTTTAAGCTCAACGCTGACGATTGCAGGACTTTTGACGTTAGATGGGAAAGTATCGCGACTCTCTGGTAACACGCATAGGGTATGAAAATTTGTGTACAATAAAGTTGCCATTTTCAAAGCGCGCGCACATTTCAAGCCACGGCATGTGTTATCCGCGCTGTCGCTGCGTCTGTGTTAACTGTCACTGCACTGGCAGGAACGTAGCCGCAGCCGGCCACTGCCGTTGCGGATGTTCGCCAAAGTAAGCAGTCAAATCGCAATCAAATTCCACCAAGTTTGCGGGTGCTTCTGCAAGCATACATAATTGCTCTACATCGTGAGCAATTATTCCGCGACTACGCGCAAAAACGGCTTTAACCGCTGCATGAGTTCCCAGCTTTAAAGGTCGAAAACGAAAAAAGTGATATAAAACTAATAAATTTCAGATGGCACAAAAATAAAACGCTTCAAAACACACAATATAAAAGGAATTCAATTAATACACAAGTCTAGGTTGCTCAAATATTTATCGTGAATATCTAGGTATGTCATATTGTCACTTTTAGAGGGATATATTCAACCGTTGAAATTTCACAAGCCTCTGCCTCTTGCCTCCTGTATCACCAAAAAAATTTCGACACGGATGAAATATTTTGACACGGATGGTTTTATAATTCAGTTTTCTTGGATAGATTATGTATTAATACGTGTAGCGAAAACTTATTATATTTTTACTAATTAGATTTGGCATCGTTAAAAGTTATTGTAGAGAGTTATTAAGCAGTTAGGGTTATCGGACAGAAATAAGTGTGACAGTGGTGCTTCTGGAGTCGAACTACACAGAGTTCTAGAAGAATTCTGTGTAGTTTTAAAGTATAGTTTTGATTTGGCAATCTAAACAAACTACTGTACATTGTAATGCTCCCTTCATGTTTTTCATTTGTCAATATAACAAATTTTAATTCAAACTACGATCCCAAATAGTATTTTGACTTACCCTTTTGATCATTTTTAATACCGAGTAAGCGAGTAACATATATAAAATACCTTTTATGACACCGTAATGGCACCCCATTTAAACAATCTCTCTCATAACAAGTTACAGAGTCGAATAAAGTTAATATTTATGAATGCTGTTTAAGCTTTGTGATTATTCGCAAAAACCTTTTCGCAGCATAAAGCAAATCTGCTGAACTCATCCACTGTATATCAATGTACATCCGTTTGTCGGACGATTTAATTAATTCAGGGTCATTTTTAATTCCTACGAGTTGTTATGCCGGATGATATTGACGTCACTCTTTATTTTTATAAGGCGACCTTTGTACCTCTTTCTCCCTAAAACATAACAGGTACATAACATTTGAATAGAGAAGGTTCAAAACGTTCAAGCTTTATAGTACTAACAAAACAATAGGTTTTCATACAAACTGAATTTAGTATGGTACAAGAGCATGTCCAAAAAAAAACTGTCTTCACCCATCTGTTTAATGGATACAAATTTTTTATAGCAATTTTAGTAAGTTTAAAAAGAAATCGCATGTAAGATCACTTAATAATTCCTGATCAGGTTGCTATCCCTAAGAATTAAGAACACCTCGAACAAATATGTCTACTTTACCACACCCTTCAAACCAGAACATAGCAGCAATTAACGGTGCTTTTAATCAGAAATTGGTTCTATGATGAATCCGCAGCTCTATCACCATATATGCCGACCCGCGTGACGTAGCGGTCACCACACCGGTCTGACACGAAGTGGGTTTCGGGTTCGATCCTCGGCCAGACGGACATCCGAATGATGAGTTTAGATTTCTGTTCTGTTCTGGGTCTGAGTGTTTGTGTATTCATCTTTGAGTGTAAACGGTTCACGTTACCCACGATACAGGAGAAAATCCTAGTGTGAGGCTATGAGTGTAGGAAGCGTTTATTTTTAGCATTTATATGTCTAGACATGTACTTAAACTTTCAAACAATAATAATTAACCCACTTAAAACGAAAACATTATCTTTAACATATAATATTTTAATGATGTTTATGTTTTTAATTATAATAGTAGTAAATAGTAACCTTTTAATTAAAAAAAAATATAATTCAATTAATAACAAAAGACCGTAGAAACAGCATTTTTCGGCCGGAATGGTAGAACGACCTTACCTATTTCTACAACAAAGCAATTTCTGCGTTTCAGTGTGGATGCTAGTTGACTTATGGGTATATAAGACGACAATCCTAATAATAATAATAATTATTATTAAAAGTAGTACCACATTTGCGATAGGCTTTACAAAGCTCGATCTATTTTGAGTTGATTACAGATGCCCCTAGGCGGTAGTGACAATTTACTCTTCGATGAAATGAACGCTTGTTTGCTACATCAACTTTTATAGAAAAGTTTTATAGAAAAGTTTTATTGAAAAGTTTTATAGAAAAGTTGAAGTGATAGAACTCTTTGTGGCTCGACTACCGAAGCAGGGTATTGCGCTGTTGTGTTATGCTCTGAAAGATGTGGTAAGGTAGACATACTTATCCGAGGCATTCTATTCTTGTTCTGAGGGATAGCAACGCATTTGTGGCAAACCTTAGGTGAGACTTTGATCTTATCTAGGGTAGATTACGGATGTCTATGGGCGACAGTAGCCACTCGGCATCAGGTGGGCGGCATGCTCGTTTGCAACTTCCATACTATAAAAATACTTTTGCTAGTATCATTACTTCTTATAGAATTCTTCAGGGGGACATAAAACTACTGTACTGATAAAAAACATATAGCAACACTAACTTTATTCAGCAACTTCATTGAAAAGCACATTCAGCTTGCTTAGGATCTAATCTCCAATGCACTCGAAATTCACTAATGAAAAACCGGAGTCGGTTTCTTCATTAACTTGGCGCTAATTAACTATTCATTATTTCTTTCAACGCTGCACAGCTTCCGATGAGTACTTTTGGGGGAAAACTGGATCGTAAATAGCGGTCGCAAGGCAAGCTCGCTAATATAAACATGAGATCCAAATTGCTCCGTTGCTTATTTATCATTCCTAAAGCAGAATGTTGGAATGATAATTTAATTTATTTCTGCGTCTGTAATAAAGGCCGTTTAGCATTCGAAATTAAAATATTTCTATTCAGATTCAATTCTTTATTGAATTTTTTGACCGTTATAAATAATTTTGCTTCACAAGATGTCATCTACGCATAGTCTTTTTACCAGACTGCGTCGGAAGGAAGGTAATGTTTTTCGGCCGTATATATTATGTATGTATGTATGTGTGTCTACCAATTCGCACTTGGCCAGCGCGATGGACTATGGCCTGAAACTCTCTCAATGTGAGAGAAGACCCATGCCAACAGTGGCACAATAATGGGTCGACGGAAATTGTATGTACGTACGTATTGGCACGCGCTACAGCACGAACAGCTTGACAGATTTTGACTTATAAAATATCATAAAATCGTCTCAGTTTGGAAAGTGACATAGGCTATGTCATTTTTTAAAATGGCGCCTTCAAATGGGGAAAACAGAGGGGGGGCGAAGATTTTTTTTAATTATCACAACAATATGGGTACAAATGAAAGCCACTAAATAAATCTTTTTAAAATTATGTACATTATAATATTTTACTTCACTATTTAAAATAAATGCATCATTGTGAACAAAATAATCGTTTTAAACGGTCGGGTTTTTTTGTTTTAGTGTTTTAAACAATGTTATTAGTTATGTTTCCTTACCATTCAATATATCTTATTGATGTAACACACAAACACATAATAGCTTTTCGCGAGAGTCCGCCCGCTTGGGCCATATTTACCGTAGTAAAACATATCCTATGTTAATCCAGGCCATGAACTTTTAATGCGCTAAACTAAATCTAAATCTCGTTCTACTAACTAGATTTAGATTTAGTTTGGCGCATTTTGCACATTTTGAGTGACAGAGTACCAAACATTTTTCTTCACAAACCTTCGCCTTTATAATATTAGTAAGATAAGATGAATAAATCATATCGCGAATTGCAATAAATCACATTTGCAGAACAAAAAAATCAAACGAAGCCTAATTTTAAACGAATATTGTTAAAAATATGATTTGCTTAATATATATATTTTTACTTTAGTTGGGTCACACGTAACCGTGGGCCATATGTAAAGTTAAAATAATTTTTTTAACGTAAATTTATTAACAGATTTTTCTGACAAACGAGAACGTATTAGATATATTAAATAGTACAAACAATCTCTAATGACAATACTTTGTTTCAACCTTTTTTATCTTAAGTAATGTGCTAATTTATCTCTGGATTTGGTTTACGTTACTGTACGCAAAAAGGCTCTTTGAAATATTTGACAATTTATTTAACACAGGATTTATTTTAAGACAAGCTTATCCGCAACAATTTATTCTTAATACATTTAAATAATGCTTTATAACGGTCCATATTTATTTATTTATTTATTTTTAAAATCGTACAATTACAATCATAATGGAGTCTGGAGCGTCCTTTTAAGCACCGAGTGCGTGTATTATTATTGTGCCATATATATTACTAGCAAACCCGTGCCCACTTCGTTGGGCATTAAAAATTTAAAAGTTAAAGTAGCCTATCTTTTAAGTTGAATCAAACTGCACACGGTGTGAAAATTTGATTGAAATCGGTTCAGTAGTTTAGGAGTTTAACGCGGACAAACAACGTGACACGTAATTTATATATATTAAGATATTTATTTTATAACGACAAGTTTTTGGATGATATAAAATTGTACAATGGAACGTAATGATAGGTCTGACTGTTACATTTTTTTTCTCTTTAGTGCGTTGAAATAAAAGGATTGTTTTTTTTTTTAATATTTTTTAATACTAATTTATTTGAGATTAAAAATGTTAGAGCTTATGAGATTTGAGATTTCAGAATTAATTAATATAATTCATTCGGTAGGCACCTACTGTTAATGTACTCTAATTTTATGGTACTGGAACAAACAATTCCACTCTCCTTCACATGACCGTCTAATGTCCTTTGGAATGTTATTTGTTAGGAAGAACCACAGAGCACTTAACTGTATAGAGATGTCAGCGAAATTTCCCACTAAATAAGGATGTATATGGGTATAGTTCATGTGTGCTTATAGACTAATTTCTTTTCACTTTGAACTGCTTTGTAATAAATACGAGTTTCATGCATCCATCCATCCATCAGCACTCTGAGTGTTTCTAAGCTTCTTAATCTTAATCCAGCAGTAGCCCACCGTCTTCAGCTCATCAATCCACCTAGTCGGGGGGCAGCCTGTACCCCTTTGCCCAGACGTGGTCTCCACTCGATAAATACGAGTAATTAACCTAAAATTGAACATCAAAACCAATGACATAATACTTATAATTATTACAGATATTGTATATTTAGCAAGAGAAATTCCATGCAAGGTTTATATTTAAGCGGACACTATAGATTATACAATGAATATAAACACCAAGAAATGAAACCAATACAAGAATCAAAAGTGAAAGTAAAATTATTATTAGTATAACACAAAATGATAACATCTCTAGTACTCCTTACTCTGTGCCAACAGCACCACAAGTATCATGAAACAAAATATATTCAAGTATACATTGAATAACCCTAAAATAGATTTATCCTCTTGTTTTGAGCATCTAAATTGGAATACAGAAACGCTTAACGAATACGTAAATAGCATCTCCTGTCGATTGATATTTGCTAGGGTTCAATGATATTATATAAATACACAGAAGGGCTCAAATTTGTACGCGATGTGCGTAGACCTTTTTGATTAGGATGAATAACTGAAGGATACATAGGATAAGGTTTCCAGGTGGTAGAACCAGTGTAGTTCGACCGGGGAAGTACCACAGCCACACCTATTTCTAGCGTGAAGCATTTCTTG
>DWLI01004399.1:0-10882 GCA_018249915.1 Cecropterus dorantes dorantes
CGGTTAACACACTGATATTACTTCGTAAGCAAACTGGTAATGCTTTATTAATTAATAGAATACACAAACATACATCTCATAATGTTCTCACTGAATATGTTTATAAAAACTCACCCCTTTAGTCCAGAAAATCACACGATTCACATTGCCGACAACGACACTGACTATTTCAAACCTCTCTCAAATAACAACTGAAAAAATCGATCTACCGTCCCAAACATTAATATTTCGCATTCGCGACACTCCCGAACAGGAAGGAAAATAAATTCTATTAAATTTAACTTATACATATTTATTAAATAAATGATTGAGAGTACAGGGTTAATTAAAATAATCGACTGAGCAATTGAGAGGTCCATTCTTTAACTTTATCCCTGGCTTTTATAGCCGAAGCTCTAGATGGCCGGTCAACTGGCCTTGGTGCTGATTCAGTATTCGTCTCATAGTTTACAGGTACTTCAACTGTTGCAGGCTCTGCAGAATTTTGGTTATCGCTATCCATCTCGAGAGGGTATAAATGACCTATAGAACGGGTCAACGTCTCTCCTGATAACAACTTCACTCTCGCCACTCTTTTCTGTCCATCCGAACCCTTAATTAGCTCTATTATCTTACCAATCCTCCAATGTGCTCTACTACCGTTGGATTTTAACTGAACTGCTTCTGATATTTTTGGTGTTCGATCAACCACCACTCTTGGTTGGTGATGTCTGTCACGCCTTTCTCGTAGGCTTGTTAAATACTGACTGTTAAACATTTTACTAAATTCTAGCACAATAATTTGACCACGCTTCCAGCCGTCAATTAGATTAGTCTTAGTCACTGTAGTAAATTCAAGAAATTCACGATCTGAAGTTTCTGTAGTAACAGAACCACCCACTCTTAAGAAATCTGCTGGACTTAATACATGTTCTATCTCTGTACCTACTGCAGTCAATGGTCTTGTGTTTACTACGGCTTCAATTTCTTTAATAACAGTACATAACTGATTATGGTTTATAAGATGTTTATCTAATGTCCGTTTCAAACAGTGTTTTACAAGACCAATTAATCTTTCATAAAAACCACCGAACCATGGGGCTAACTCTGGTATAAATTTCCATTGCACTTTATTCTGGATACAATAATCGGAAGTCAATACATCTGCTGTAAGTTTGAATTGCGTTGCATTGTCGGAAACAATCAGTTGAGGTAATCCTCGTGATGCGATAAATCTTCTTATCCCTAGCAAACATTCTTCAGCTGATAAATCTTTAACTACTTCAAGATGTATGGCTCTGATAGTAAGACACGTAAATAAACAAACCCAACGTTTCTCTTGATTCATCTCATTTACCAGAAGTGGTCCAAAATAGTCTAAGCCAGTAAAAGCAAATGGTACGGTCAGCTTCACTCTTTCTGCCGGTAAGTCAGGCATTGGTGGTAGTTTGAATGGACCACCTCCGTACTTAATACATTGCGGACACCTTCTAATTATCTTCTGAACCGTCGCTCTGCCATGCGGGACCCAAAAATTTTGTCGCAATAAAGCGAGGGTATGAGAGACTCCCACGTGATAATTTTTCTCGTGTATTTCTTTAATAATTTTGTGTGTAAAGTCAGAATTTTTTGGAAGAAGAATAGGTTCCTTTTGGTTGTGCGTAAAGTCTGTATACTTGAATCTGCCTTTACATCTTATTATTCCATCCTGGTCTTTATATAACTTTAATGCTCTTGACAAATCGGTGAGTATTCCTAAGACTTCTTTAGGAAAATATTCATTCTGAATATTCCGAATCTTTTCATATTCATTGTTAACTGGTTGTTCCGGATCATGTGTTCTAACCGATTCTATATCTCTATCTTGTAATTCGTCCACTGTTCTCATTGGTTTTGTATTCGTGAGACCCTCCCCGGCTAAATTTGTTTCTACTTCTATGGTGTCTGTAATATTTTTGGGCCATTGTTTCGAGTCTTTCAGTAAAAAATCGGGACCTTTGAGCCACCCATCATAAGAGTCTATTCTCTCTGCTCTCGTACCTACATCTGCAGGATTCATTTGAGAAGACACAAATCTGAGTTGTAAGGTTTTATTTTGCTTTATCTCAGTGATTCTACGGGAAACAAATGGTGGCAATAACTTTTCTGATCTATTCCAACTCAAAACTATTTGACTATCAGTCCACAAATACTGAGCATTCACTTTAAGACGCAAAAATTTAAGAACATATTTAATAAGTCTGCAGCCAATCAGTACACCCAACAACTCTAACTTAGGGATCTGTAAAGATTTTTGTTCCTTTAAAGGCACTAATCTCGACTTGCCAATAACAAAACTGACAATATTATTAGCGTTTAAAGTACAACGTAAATAAACTACAGCCGAATATGCCCTCAAAGACGCGTCTGTGAAACAATGTAATTCATATTGAATTTGGTTACTTATTTCGTGTAAATTTCGAGCATAATACCTATCAACCTGAATCTGTTTAAGGTAACGAAACTTAGCTACTATTTCGTGCCATTCAAGAAGTAAATTATCATTTAATTTAGTGTCCCACGCCGTTTTTATTTTCCACAAACCCTGAAAAAATAGCTTTGCTGGTAGCATTACCGGGACAGCCAGACCACAAGGATCGTAAACCGAAGCTATGGCTTTTAGAACATCGCGCTTTGATTGAACTGTGTCTAAATCATTGTTGTCGAAATTGTATTTTAAAGCCAGATAATCGTTTTCAATATACCATTCTAATCCCAATACCTTGATATATCCGTCATGAATATTTGTTTGTAATTTAACTGGTATCCGAGATAAAAGCTCTGAGGAATTGGAAGTCCATTCACGTAAATTCATAGAAATATTCTCAAATGAATATTTCGATGCTTTAAATAGTTCCAGCGCGTCTGAGATTGTTTGTGTACCTGTTACTATATTATCTACGTATATATCTTCTGCGATCTGTTTGATATAAACGTTATTCGATTTCAATAAGTGAAACTTAATCGTGGCATTTAATAAAAACGGGCTCGATATAACACCGAAAGGTACTCGACAAAAGCGCAAATGCAATATATTATTTGGATGAACCCCATCATGAATATTTTTAAGCCACAGAAAACGTGTTACGTCTCTGTCAGATTCTTGGAGTCCTAACTGTAAGAAAGCTTTCTCGACATCAGCTATTATGCCTATAGGGTGTTCTCTAAATTTAATTAGTAACCCCGTAAGATCTTCTAACATTAGTGGTCCACGATATAAGCATTCATTCAGACTTAGATTATTCTTAGTTTTTGCCGAAGCATCGTATACTATACGTAACTTTTTAGCATTAACACGGCTTCTGACGCAATGATGAGGAAGATAATGAACTGGATATATTTGTGAAATATTAGGATTTTGTACTACTTCTATAATATTATGTTGTAACTGCTCATGAATAATTTGATCATATGCTTTAATTTCCAAGCAATCCAAACGTTTGATCAAACCACCAAGACGCCCATAAGCTAAACCAAAATTATTAGGGAGATTCGGTGGAGTCTCCACCCAAGGCCACTGAACATAATACCTGTTGTTTCTGAACTGGATCGTTTCGTTAAATTGTTTCAGGGCTTCTTCATCGCGATTTGTTTTTGGGGAGTCTGTAATACCGATCGATTCAAGATCCCATAACATTTTAACATCATTTAATTTTAAAGGGAGATCGGGTTCATTTAATTTATTATCAATGTGCACATTTGATTGAAAATAAGTTAGTACAGATAATTCACTAAACTTATCAATTGAATTATTAATTTTTCCCGACCACACCCATCCAAAATCGGAATTTATTAAATAAAGATGCTGAGTGACTAAAATCTTTTCTTGTGACATAAATGAGTGATAATAATCATTGCCTATCAATATATCTACCCTGTCTCCACATGACCCATCATCTGCCATTATAATGTTTTTGTGTTTTCTATCGTTCCATAGTTTATTTGATTCTTTAAAAACAGGTGTATGTATGCTATGGGTAATATGCGGTACTACATTTGCATGTAGTAACCGTGAAATACCAGTCCTAGTTATAATTTTAAATTTGACTACAGGACTTTCAATTTGGTGGGGTGATTTCGCACCGAATGTGAATATTGATAAATTTATATTCTCAACAATAGATAAATTCAAAGATTTTGCAAATGTTTCTGTTATGTATGAACGTTGACTTCCACAATCTAATAAAATTCTACATTGCAATTGATTTGATTCATCCTCGGTGCTACTTATCCTCACAAGGCATGTCTGTAACACTGTAGTACAAAATCCCGTTCTAATATGCATGTTGTTGGTCTCTAATAATTTAACTGGTTCCCCAAATTTAGTCGGACACAACGCCCTATTATGTTTTCCAAATTTACTGCAATGCTTACATTTACGATGTGAGCGACAATTAACAGCCCTATGTCCTACTCCGAAACAATTAAAACAACGGTTTCCTAACTGAGACTTTCTCTCTTGAATGGTTTTATATACAGAACATTCATCGTTAAAATGATCCATTCGACAAAATATACATCTAACAGATTTCTTAGCAGGTGGCTCATCGGTCTTATGAGAGTTATCATACGGCCTTTTCCGATTAGGTAATTTATACTTATCAAGCTGTTTGGTTTCAAATTTTGTTTTGTCTCTATTGAAAGTTGTAAATTTGCGTTGTCTAGTATTTCTTATTTCTTCAGATTTGACATGTAATGATCCCAATGTAAAATTATCACTGCTGGAGTTACCCTCAATGATCGTTGTATCCGTATTCTTTACAATAGATGAATCATTTCTCAGTCTATTTGATGTCTCTCTAGCCGAAATAATATACTCTAATTTTTTCCTTATACTATCAATGGTCTCATCTTCCCCGATCATTTTCATTCTCAATTCATAAATTAAGTCTTCTGGAAATTTTTCCATAATCATAACTCTCAGATGATTGTGATTGACATCTTCTCCTAACGAGCTCAACACTCTGAGATGTTTTTCTATTTCACTAAGAACATACCTACAGTCTTTTATTTGGTTTGATGTTACTGCTTTTATTCTATACAAGGCCACATAATGTGCGTCAATAATAGCACTAGGCTTTCCATATCTTTCTTTTAACGTATTAACAGCTATGGTATAGTTTTTATTTGTTATATCTAATCCTACAATTGCCTGTTTAGCATCTCCTTCAAGCACCGACTGAAGGTATAACAGCTTATCTACGTCACTTATATTTCTCTTGTCTATATTAGAAACAAATTGGTCCCAGAACGGGTACCACTTGAGGATGTCACCATCAAATTTAGCCAGTTCTATTCTTGGTAACTTACTAGAAATATTAAGACTTTCATCGCACGTAGAAGCTGTGTGGCGATTCCTGTTATTTTGTTTAAGAGTGACCTGTAATTCAGATACTATCCCTTCCGCCTCAATCTGCGTCAACGTATATTTTTTAACTAAGTCAATATTAGGTTCTGCTACGGATTTGCAGTAGTTGTGAATTTCGGAAATAAATAACATATTTATACTCTCCAATTTGGTTCTGATTAATTCTAAATCTTTTATGTTGACATCATTATTTAATGCACATTGAAGAATGGACTGAGCAGAATTTAACTGTGTTTGAACTGATTCGTAAATTAGCTCTAAGCGGGTTCGGATTACTTCTTCCATTCTGAGTAGGTACAGTGCCTCTGTCGGCCAAGAATGAAAGGGAAAGCTATTCTCGGATAAAGTGTAATCTATAACAAAAATATTTAAATTAACAAGTTAATCGAATTCATGTGTACTAAATTGTACCTTTATATTAATTACATATGAGTGGTACACTCTATGGTCGAAGCCCGACACAATCATAAAGTAAAAAATAAATTCTTATATTTGCTATTGATTAAAGCTTGTCAATAACCACATAAAACAAAACGAACATTGATTGACGAACAAACATAAAACGTTCCCGATTCACTATTCTCGGTCTATTTATTGCTGTGTATGTCTAATATATAATAAAAAGTTCTCAATTATTTAAAAAAAATACGTAAAATTGAAGTCATTTCGATATTATATTTTTACCCTACCCATAATATTATTTAAGGAAAAATAATAAAAAAAACCGTTTTGGTAAGAGAGTTTGTTTAAATCATACTGATTTCTTTAAATAAAATTGTTTAAATGCTGGTTAATCCTTCAGATCCCAGCATCTCCACCATGTCGCCAAGATACTCTTTCAAACAGTACATGGCGAATATATTTGAGTTATGTAATGCACTGGGTTATACACACGCAAACATGTTTATAATACACTGATACTGAGCTGATGCAATACAGGGCTGGTTCAACCTGATTGCCTGCTATCATCCCATCCTCAGATGCGGATACTTTTACTAATCACACAGAATATTGGGGACCTCGCCCTTAGTGGCCTCCAACCTCCCCTATAGCCACCCCGTGCCTCGCCTGAGAACTGATACTGAGTCTAAATCTTATACTGATCGCAAACAGTCCGACGCATCGGTTAACACACTGATATTACTTCGTAAGCAAACTGGTAATGCTTTATTAATTAATAGAATACACAAACATACATCTCATAATGTTCTCACTGAATATGTTTATAAAAACTCACCCCTTTAGTCCAGAAAATCACACGATTCACATTGCCGACAACGACACTGACTATTTCAAACCTCTCTCAAATAACAACTGAAAAAATCGATCTACCGTCCCAAACATTAATATTTCGCATTCGCGACAACATTATTACAATTTAATTAGACCGGGGAGGTACTATCGCCACAACCATTTCTAGTCTAAAGCAGTTCTTGTGTTTCGCTGGAATCATCATCATCACCACCAGGTGGACCGCATGCTAGTTTGCTACTTCAATCTATGTAGATTAGTTAGAATCTTCATGAACCACAGGATCATTAAGCATTCCTTATAAAGCATATTTTAAAGTAAAAAAAATTCACTGTTGGTAATCTGATATCTACAGCTACTTATCTATGACGCGCGGGTATATTCAGCGAATGTATATGATAAGTTTTCTATTGGATTTCTTTGCTAACGATCGTTTTTAGATATGCTGGTAATGGTGACTATCATGTACGCAAGCAAGTACAGTCGATTACATAAATTTATAGTAGGTTTTGTGATAAAAAGGTTTAAGACATCATTGTGGACAATAAGTTAGTGGAAACATTTTGTTTGGTCGGCCACAATCCCATAAAAATATATATAATTTTAACTTTCCACTACTGGAGCATTTTCCGCCCCGCTGCTATAACGCATAAAAACAAGAAATGTAAATTGAATGAATATGAATCGCCTAGGCGATGTCACTCTACAAAAGTAAATTTAGCTATAAATATATGTATTACAATCAAATTTGTAGTGAACTGTACATACGAAGCGTTAGCGTAAGCCGAGCGGCTATTGATGATGGTTCATGTAGCTGATACGGGTCGTTTGATTAATTGATTCTGGAAAGGGGTATTCAGAATTGTTATTACCCTAAAGGTATAGAATGTTCGTTCCTGCCCTACTTACACTGCATGGTTGTATAGAATATAACCTGTACTAATATTAATTTCTTGTGTAAGTACATGAGGCGTTTCAATATCGTCTACGGAAATATTCCGTATATGTAGTCAATTATAGTTCTGTTTGGGATCGCTATTATATTATATCTATCATACACATTTATTAAGTGAAAATGCAGGATACCGGATTTATGAAGTGCAAATACAATAGAATTCCTAAATATATATTTTAATATAATCAGACCATCATTTTGTTACACTTACAGGTGGTAAAAAGTAAGTAACAATTGTATATTTCTAAATAATAATGAGTTATACGAGTCAACGCGAGTTTACCAAAAAATATAATAAATTTCGGCTTAAAATTGTTTTGTAGAGAATTTCCGAACGACTTCCACGTGATAAGGTCCGTTTTATAAGCGTGTAATAATAATAACTATAAGTCCTCTTTGGCCCATGGATTTGTTAATTTGCAACCTCCGAACAAAAAGCAATATTACATTTATGTGAACATGACGGCCGCCGCGCGACGAGGATGGGAAAACCAATATTGACGTCACAAGTGGAGGCTGCGGACGAACTCCTAATGATTTTCCTCCACTTTTATCAAATTCTCGCTGAAGGAAATCACGTTTTAATTGCTTCAATTTTTAGGGTTGCATATTTTTTTTTATAGGTTAAATATAGATTTTTATATTTTTTGCAGTAACTAACTTCGGTAATTTTTGTTTTAGAAATAAGTACAAAAGGACTGAAAAATATGTAACGGTAACGTAGAGCAGCTTATATAAATTTCTGGGAATACTATAACTAATCAATTAGATTCGAATTCTATGTAAGGTGTGTAATAATATTATTATTAAGAAGAATTACTTAATTTAAGAATTTCGAACAGAATAATAACTTCATTTAAGAATTACAATCCACCAATTAAACGCTAATTTAGTTTACTTACTAAAATGTACATACTCTGATCATTATTAACATGAATATTCTCTTTCTACATAAACTGCTAAAAGTAAAATACTGCTTGCTTGTAGCTCAGTAATCATACCTTTTATTGGCTCGCGAACACATCTTTTACAATTATACCTAATGGCATATAGCATATTTATAACAATTATATATTAGTGAGGAAAATAGCGCAAACTGTTATACTACTGTATCTACATCGTTATCTATATGTATTACCTAAACATTATTAAATTAAAATATTAACGGGGCAATACAGCTTTAAATAGCTCAACTCCATCTTATTTATTGTCGGTTACGAGAATTTATTAGCATACACTTACTAGACCACACTTCATAAGGTCAATGAACTTGAACGACGCCTTTGAAAATTTAAAGGTTAAACGAGACTAATATGAATTTAATTAATTTACCTCCAGAATGTGTACCAGGCAGGCAACCACTCAACAATCGAGTTTTCCTAGAATTTAACAGTGAATAATAATACGTTGTACGAGTACAAGTACGTGCGCGCTGAATATAGTATAGATATTCAACTGACGGCCGAGTCCCGGGTTCAAAGGTAACTGCGCGTTAAAGAGGCATTGTGTAAGAAAACATAAAGTAAATTCCTGTTTGGTGAAGGCTACATTCAATTCCCTACTTTTTTACGTGATAGAAATGGTTTGATGTTTTATATGAAACAAGGGATAGTTTCCTCGTAGTTTCATAAACCCGGCCTTTTGTACAGTTGGATACCGGGATGTGGGTGATTTGTATGAATGGAATGTATCAATTAAATTTGCAACAATGCGATGTTTATGAATCATGAAATGTTAGTTTCACAATTTGAATTAAATTTTCAAATGAAATCAAAATTGAGAGGAACTATTTCTTCTTTGCTCACTAATGTACAGTGTACTCGTAAAATATTTTATAACAATGACCCTTTTAAAGTAAGTAATTAGTATCATAAACCTGTAGTAGACTTACGTAAAACCAGTCAAGCAAATGGCCTTCTTTTAACAGATACTCTATTTGTTATGTAATAAAAATAACAATAGCGATTATAGACAAGAATTCAGCCTCCTGTCCTTTGTAGGTCACGGATTGGAATTCTAAGCATAGCTCGGAGTTTCGAAGTTACAGTTAATTATATGTATATAAAATACTTATCAGATGCTCCAGATTTCCGTCAGTGTGGGAGATCATCGCGAAATTGACATGTATGTATCAAACAAGAATTTTCACAAATATAAAGCTGTTTAGCTCGCATGTCGCTGTTGCTTTTACACATACTTTTACATAATATGTAGTTATGAGAGTCGTTTTTGGAGAAATTGTATTACAGATATGATTGTCATCAAATACTATACGAATTTTTAAGTAATTAAGGTGGCATATGCCATGTGATATCGATCGTAAATAGCTATTCACTCTCTTTGCATAGAGAAGACTATAGAATTAAGTGCAGAAAGTGGGCAGCAGTGCCTTGCTATACAACATCAACACTGCGGTCACCATCGCGATATAAGATGGAAACACATACTAAAGGCAATTTATTTCATGCGGCGAGCACAACGTCCAGCAGTAGATTTCAAAAAGGCTGAGGGATAGATAGAGTTAATCTCCATAAGAAGTTACTAAATACCATCATTATGTAATGTTGTAACAAAATAAAGGTAGCCTTACAATACAAAGTTATGACAACGAGAGACAAGTTGGTATGACGTACCTTGCACCTTAGTGCTGTACCTTGACCCATGCTGGCGACGGCGCCGTGTCATAAAGTTAAGCTGAATAACTACAAAGTTTGCGCTCAGATTACCTACAATGGCCCACTGCAGCCCGTGAAATAGTTATTGACCCCACAATAAATAAAAAACTCCAAAATCAAAAAAATCAAACTAGTAAAATTTGCTCTAACGAATGAATAGACTCCACGCGCCACAAAGTTCAAATTTCGGCTCTGTTTGCCTCGTTAGAAATAGATCGACGGTAAACAAATTGATTACGTTTCACGTTAGTATCACGTCACTCTACGAGCTGTATCACTAGAAGCTATTAGATTAACGTGACAAAACAATATTCCTTCAAACGTGGCGATATCGTTATTTATATTAATTAAAAGTATATCTTTACGTGACCTATCTCCATTTATAAAAATAAATGTTTTTAATATAATACAGAGAAATAATAAAATACCAGTAGCGGTCGCCAATCCAATAATTGGCAGAGCTTGTAAAACTTAAACCATAACAGTTGGCCTTTGTTGCTTACGGATATGTAATAAGATTACTAAGCAGAGATATAAAATGAAAAATTTGACCTTCAACTCCTCAAACTTGATGACGCAGGGTATTGTAAGTCTTAGTCATAGAAGTTGACCATT
>DWLI01004400.1:0-10882 GCA_018249915.1 Cecropterus dorantes dorantes
CTGGAGTCGAACCACAGAGTTCTACCCTAGGAAAAGCATACCTACGTACGTCTTTAACATTCACAAATAGCCACGTATTCCTTATTAAATTCAAGCAACATTCCTATAAAAATATTAGGTAATATTTATATTTATTTGTTACTATTATCTACTCCAATATATTTAATTAATAGTTATATCTTAATCTTTTAATACTAGATGACAACCCAACTTCACCCGTGTAAAATGTGACTTATAAATAGTACACAATATTTTACAAAATGAAGGTATAATGAAGGTATGAAGGCTAATATACTGGTCACAATGCTGTCAGATCATGTCAAATTCGTTTCCAGTAGAGCAGTAGTTTGTTTGGTTGAACGGGCTAATCTCAGAAACAATTGGTTCGAATTTAAAAATCCTTTAAGTATTGAATAGTCCATTCATTGACTGTATAACATTAGGATATGTTTGCTTGTTTTTTTTTTCTTATTTAGTAGCGGGACCGCGTAGCACACCCAGTTTAATATAAACATTTTATGATAAAGAAAAAAAAATTTTTTCAGAATGTTACGAATATATCTGGGAGCTTAAAAATCGAGATGATTTAAAAAAACACGACGATACTTGTAAGTATGATTTTGTTGTGATGTTTTCATTAAGTCAATCGATATTTTATGTATGTTATTGTAATAAATACTTTCATGAGAATGCCTAGGTCAGTTTTCATAGAAACATGCGGTTTTTCATTGCGAAAATATCTTTCGACAAACTATGCATAATCAATCTAAATGATAATTATTATTTACTTAAGTAAATATTTAAAAATTTTCAGGCACACATTACCGACAGGAGGAGGATTTGAAGCGTGGGATTGCTTATAATTTTACAATCGGAGGTAGAAACACGCTACCTGGAGAATTTCCACACATGGTGAGACGGTTATTTTTGTAGTTTTTTAGGATATTGAAATAGATAGATAGATGAAACATTTATTTCATACCTTCAGACATAACACAAAATAGGTATATAAAACATTGAACATAAGTTGGTACACAGAGACATAACACAAGTTTCTTACACTAAACTTACGGGGACACAGCGTCCCCGCTAGACACAAATAAATAATAATAATAATAATAAAAATAAAATAATAATAGCAATTACTTGCTATTATTATTTATTATTTATTAGTTATCGCTAAACCTTACAGGTACTAGTATAACTAGCACATAATAGTAAGACAGGCAATGTGTGCGCTTAGTAAGTTTTCTCAAAACTATCACCGTTTACTTTATTGGCTATAACTTGTAATAAATATTATAAAGCAAAAAAAAATGCATTGTAAATTGTAATGTATGGAAGAAAACGTAAACGGTTATCGTTTGCACGAAACGAAATAAACTCATACTAAGATACAAAAAAGTTAATACGAGTAGATTACGAGAATACTTGAATTAGAGATATGAATCTCTAATCTATATAGCCACCTATCTGTATATCAAGTATAACCACCTATTAATATTAATTAATTGCAGGGAGCGGTGGGCTGGAAAGCGACAACAGGTACTTGGAGATTTTTGTGTGGTAGCTCTCTCATAAGCTCGAAGTTTCTGCTGACAGCGGCACATTGTTCTAAGGTATCCTCAGCAGATACTACTGTCGCTAACACTGTACCAGAGATCGTCAGATTTGGATATACAAATATTATAATTGACGTAAGTTATATCTCAATAGGAATAAGATAAAAATTACGCTTTAATACTAATACTAACTCTTACTTCTTTCATAGCCTTTCTATCGAAATCTATATAAGTACAAATATATCACCATAATTATTGTCATCAGAATGGGTGTGATGAGATTTTTAAACGGTGATGAAAAGCATTAGAATCCTAAAAAAGATTTTGGAGTAAGAAATGTTTGTTTCGTCGACAAAACTTAAACGAGACAAACTGCATTTTAAACCACATTGAATAGCTATGCTCTGCGGTTTCACCCGCGTTAATGAGAGAACAATACACAAGGTAAAAATACTGTGCAGTTAAATTATGTATTTAGATAAGTTACCTGTGTTATACTATAAGTAAAAACGTTATAAATGAATACCAATTGAAAAATACGACAAATCATCGCCGGCTTCTTCGGATTCTTCTTAACAAGGCGTTCTTTAACAAGAAAAAACAAACGTTAAAGAAATAAGGAAATGGAAACCAATAGGAAAATGCTACAAAATCAAATAACGTACTTACTTATAAGTAATTATAGTTAAAATCCCCAGATTCTGGGACCGGGATAGAGTGGAGTTCTGAAAAAAAAGCTGTTTTTGAAGTTTTTGGTGCTGCTCGACTCTTATTATTTATGACTTACCTCACGCTATGGCATGATGTTATATAGCTTATGGCCTTTCTCGATAAATTTACTTTTCAACACAAAATATATTTTTTTAATTTGGACCAGTATATCCCGAGATTAGCGCGTTTAACCAAAGAAATAAACACTTCAGCTTTATAATATTAGTATAGATATATAAAAAATACCGGTAACAGTTTAAATTGGTCATTTTATTACAGCTTAACCTTGAGGAGGGAGACGCAGACAAGCAGATTCTTCGATTCATCGTGCATCCACAATATAATCCGCCGAAAAAGTACTTTGACATAGGTCTAATTGAGCTGACCAGCGAAATTACATTCCATAAGCACGTACAGCCGGCTTGTTTATGGAGTAAGGATGATATTAGTCCATTAGGCAACAAAGCCTTCCTCGCTGGCTGGGGAACTGTCGATGCAGGTACTTACAAAATATTTAATAATTGTACCGTGTGTGGTTCTTCTATATTTGGTTAATATCATGATGCATAAAAATGATTATAAAACAAAAGAACAGAATATAATGTTTTGTGGTATTCAGTTTGAAACATATACATACTCGTATATGAAATATTTTTTTATTAAAAAATTGAGGTACATTTGACTAATTAACTTCAAACAGAGTTGGTTCACTACCTAAGATAAGCCGAATATGTTATCTTTGAGAATTAGAATGCCTTGTCTTTGTAATGACCATTTTATGAGTAAAAATATGCGTGGCAGAGTTTTGTTTGCAAGGAAACATTGATGCCTTTAAAAATGACAAATATGTTATTTCTAGTCAAGCAAAAAACATCGCCAGTGCTTCAAGCAGCATTCGTAGATATTATTGACTCAGATACGTGTAATGATCTCCTACGGTCCGGCTTCAACAGACACTTCAAAGGCATACAGCCGCACCAGTTATGTGCTGGCGTATTGGCTGGGGGCGTTGATTCTTGTCAGGTAATCTTTATTTACCGATTCTTTTTTAATTTATCTTAAAAACTGCAATACACTTTTACCTGAAACTTCTATTTCATAATTAAGTTATTGTTATATCAATATTACTTACATATATTTTAGTAGATAAAATTGATATAAAATGTACGCGGGAAATATAAAATTTTCAATTTTAACCAAATAAGATGAAGTAGATTTATGTTGCATTATTTCAAAAAAAAAAAAATTACTTTGACATTATTTTACTTACCTAAAAAATTTGCCTATGCTACACTTACACTTAATTTTACATTTTGTTTCTTATTTACGTAGATAGTTTACTTTTATACATTTATCGTTCTTCTATTTAATTATATTACATTTAATGTAATCATTAGGCAAGGTTTTTCTTCCGGTGCTCTTCATAAGATGGACCTACAATACCACTATGTAGGTCCATCTTTTGTCCTTAAGCCTTGTAATGTGTCCGGCCCATTTCCATTTTAATTTTTGGCTCAAAGCATTAGTGGCCGTTGTTATTGCTCTTATTTTTGTGTGTCGAATCTTGTTTAGTTTTTTTTCATGTTAAGCATAATTTCTAATAAAATTATATAAATTTACTTTGCAGGGTGACTCTGGGGGTCCACTTCAAGTGAAGATTCCGTTACCAATCGCGACTGAGGGATCAATGTCATACATCATAGGCGTGACGTCATTCGGTATAGGATGCGCGCGCGCAAACTCGCCTGGCGTGTACACTCGAGTTTCCAGTTTTATTGATTGGATAGAAAGTATCGTCTGGCAATAAAATAATATTTTGTTAGTATGTGCTACATTATAAGTCGTTGTTCTTAAGTTGAAACGAATGCTTTGTAAGCTGCTTTGAATTGTCAGATAATAATAAACTGTGGAGAATGAAGTAGGTTTTTTAATTGGTATTTTATTATATTTGTATTTTTTTCAAGTTTTTTAATAAACTGCAGTAACATGGTACATTTTGTAGGTTGCATAGAAATTCTAGTTTTCTATATGTAAATTAAATACTTTGTTTATTTGAATTGAACCTTACATAAACAGTAGACATTAATTTTATTATGATATATCCAGCTGCTATTATTTTAGTCTCATTTAATAATAATAACCATGAAAAATCACTCTTATACATTTTTGAGTAATATTCAAACAAACAGCTTTATAGCAAAACCAACAAATCAAAACAAGACACAGTTAAGACTTTTTTGAATGTCTCGCGTTTTTTAACCACCGGAAAGGCACCTTAACCAGCCACCCACATATCCATGAAACTGTCCAAGTAAGCCTCGCGTCCACCATCTTCCTGCATCCGCGGTGTACCTTCTGATATTGTGTTAAATGGCTCATGATAAACGCCCGCGCTTCACAGAAACAACAGCGATTTGTAAGTAAAAAAAAACGACAAGTAAAATAAACGATAAGTGTAGAATTTCATACAGTATGCAAATAAGACCTATTTACGTACTTTGCCAGACTATTGAAAGAGTAATGTACCGTTTACTACAATATGTATAGGCACCGACTTCAGGACTATGTACTATGTACAGTGTATGTAAGATACCAACATATATTTAAATTATTTTTTGATTTTGGTGACATTTAAGTCGGTTTTTATTTTCTTTAATTCTCCTAATTTTGTAATACCTTTTGAATGGAATGTCCGATTTAAGTAAATGTATATATATTGAAACAGTTTTGAATGTCTTTTTTTTGGTTAAGGATTAATATGAATGTATGGATATCATGGTCAGCTTTTTAATTAACTTTTAAAATGTAAAAGGTAGATACAACTACAATAGTTGTTAGTGACATAACTACAATAGTTGGATGTTTACTATCACGAGGTTTTCTAAGGATATTGATATGTTTTTTAGTATTGTAGAACATATTTTACTGCTATCGTCTATAGTTTTCGCAGCCTATACGCCGAACAGAATTTTTAAATATTTTTTACACCTTGGTTCATATTACTAAAGTTTTAGCAAGGATCCCTTATGTTTTTCGTAATAATATAGCCTATGTAACTTTGGAATAATGTAGCATTCTAATAGTGCAATAATTCTTAAAATCGGATATGTAGTTTTTGAGTTATTTCAATACAATATACAAAAACCCACAAATACAAAGGTTTCCTCTTTATAATTTTAGTATAGATCAAGAACAACATTCTTCGTTTTTCTTATAGTATAGTAAGTATTTTTATATATAATTAATAACTACTATTAAACTACTACTGCTACTTTATTACTAAAAACTAAACTACTTTATTTTTATAATAAACTTAGTTTTATGCTATGTTTGTTGATTAATGTTTACGTATTCAAAGAGAGGTTTCAATTAAGTAAGGAAAGCATCATAATTATGATCGATATTAGGTAAAATTCCAATAATATTTAATTTTGAAATTCTTTACGGATACGGATATCCGTGGTAATGATGGCAAACCGCTAGGTAGACGAAATGCTCGCTACTGTATGTATGGGTATATTTTTTATGTACGTCAATAAATGTTGCATGTCGTACTGGTCTCCTGATAAGGATGTCAAGGTGTGTGAATAAAACAAATGGTTTATTTGAATTGACCCTCATATCAACAGAAGACCCCAATTATATAAAGACGTACCCAGGTGCAATTATGTATGTCTAATTTAATAATAAGCGTGGAAAAACATTTATAAAAACAAAAACATAAATATTCAAGCAAAACAAGAAACGTTTAAAGTTTTTGTAAGATTTTCCTTAATATTGAAATTAAGTCAGTTGGTATCTTGGTAAGCAGTGGAGATAGACATTACCTAGTAAATAAAATATTGCAGCTCGATAGTTCTCAAGAAATTACTTATAATAATACTACATAGCATAATGTTTAATATCGGTTGGACTGACAGAAAAACAAAAATATTTTTTTGAATTCTTAAATATTCAAATATTTTATTTAAAAATATTTAAATAAATTTCGCAATGAAGTGTTTCAAAGTGTTGTTTGTAATATTAGTGACAGGTAACATTTAGAAATTAAGTGTAAAATTTACGATTATTTGGACTGATAATTTGGAAATTATAATAAATTTTCTTAAATTTTTACAGTTTTACCAAACTGTGTACTAGGTTATAAAGAAGAAGGATACATTAAATTGTATCGTGAAAGACGGGTAACTATTTCTAATATGTGTACAAATAATTATTTTCTTACCAAGTCTTTATTATGTAATCATATCATGGAAACGAAAAATACTGTTTCTAATATTTGACTTTTCGTATTAATTTATTATTCAATATGAATATCGTTATTATTCAAATATATAATATTTAAAGTAAGTTTATTTCTATAATATATGTAAACTAACCACAATAACAAAGAATTTAAAAAAGGCGTATTTGGCGTCCGTGACCTTGGTGATGGACGTTAGATAGAATTACTATATATATACTAGCTGACCCGGCAAACTAATTAAATGACGATTTATCAGTTTTCGACCGGAAAGGATAAATGATTAAATTACTAAAATGGCTATTAAAAAATAAGGGTTGATTGTAGAAGGGTGAAAATTGAGGATTGTATGTATTTTTGTATGTTGTATCATAAAAAAATAGAAATTAAAAATTTTGTCTAAAAAATAAAAATTAGGGTTGTACTACCCCTAACATTTAGGGGGATGAAAAATAGATGTTGGTCGATTCTCATAGATACCGGATAAGCACAAAAAATTTCATCAAAATCGGTCAAGCCGTTTCGAAAGAGCATGGCAACTAAAACTGTGACACGAGAATTTTATATATTAGATGTAAACTAACCACAATAAGAAAGTATTTAAAAAAGGTGTATTTGGCGTCCGTGGCCTTGGTAATCGACGTTAGATAGAATTACTACATATGTATCTTTAATTTAATTTGGAAGTTTTGTAAAGATTTTGCTAGAATTACTACTTACCATCAGATCTCCAACATATTACGTTCTCCAGATGTTCTACGTCGCAAGGCGTCAAGTTTGTCTTTTGAACAATATTATTAAGTTTAGTATAGTAGCATACATAGTTATTCAAAAACGGAGGAGATTCTCAATTAGACTGTATTTTTTAATCGACGAAAAAGGAGGTTTCTTTTTTTTATTTTTGTTAAAAAAAAAATGTTTTCAAATCTTTAAATTTGGCAGATTATTAGCTATTTAATTTTTATTACAGCAAAATAACCAATTAGTAGAAAAAGGTGGAGAGGACACAGTAAATGTAAGTACAACTAATTAATTTATAACTGATTATTAATAAATAGTTATCTTTGGCATTTAAGTAATCAAGATAATGTGTATATAATAACTTATACTGTGTCATAGAATTTAAATCCCAAGAATTAATAAGTTTAAAACTTTAAAAATATAAATCCAAAAAATGGTTATTAAAATTAATTTAAAACAGCAGAATAAATGTCAATCATAAATGTGTCTTGGATTATGGTTTAATAGCCTTGAAGGTAAATTACAGTCTCGGAGGTCTAAATGTCATTGTCAAGGAATGCTAATGAAGAATAATCGATGTCTTATATACTGTGAAGCCAAAAATGAATGTTCATTCAACAGTCATATAGGTATTAAACCTAAAAACTACTTAATTCCTTAATGCCTATATTTATGGGTATAGCTAATAGTTTAATTAATAAGAAGGTATCCAAAGCAACAATGTAAGCGAAGTTACTGAAAAATAATCGAATTTTGGAAGGCATCTGGAATACATCGTCCCTGATATTTATCGTCAAGAACCAAGAATAGACTTCCTTCATTTGAAGATATTTGCTTTTGTCGCCTATGCTAAAAGGGAGGGGGTCCGAGGGGGTCCATTCAATCTTGGCCTATGCTTATATCGAAAAAAACGTAATTTGATGAATAATGATTTGGTGTAAACAAAATATACATCTTGAGTGATTGTTGCGTCGTAAGAATTGTACGTCCAGTTTTATTGTACTTTACCGCTTGAGAACTACGTATGTAGGTATTTAGTTTTATATGCTTCACGTGGTAAATTACCTGCATAACCTTTAACCTTAAAATCACAAGTCAACAAGTCATAAGCACGTGAGTTGTAAAACATGTTTATACTACCTTTAAAGGCAGCCTTAAGCAACGTAAACAACAGCTAACAGTCAATAAAATAGATAAACAGACAACTTATCAAACATTGAACGCAAGAACGTAGGAACCGATTTATAAAAAAGGCATTAATAAAAAACACACGCTTTCTACACTCACAGCCCCGTACTAGGATTTTCTCCAGTGTCGCGGGTGCCATGGACACACAAAGACGGATACACAAACACTTAGACCCAGAACTGAAATCTAAATTCATAATTCAAATGTCTATCTGGTCGGGAATCGAACCCGGAACCCACTGCGCGTCAGACCGGTATGGTGACCACTCCGCCACGCGGGTCGTCGATTAATAAAATAAGTATTTACTGACGTATTGTATAGATAACTATTTTATAGACAATCGTTATGCTTTACAGTCTACATATATGGTGTCAAGTTTTCGCCGCAGATGATCGCAGTCTATAATCTGTAACCTTTAAGCTTCAAACTAGTTTGAAAACCAATTTAAATAAAGTAGCAACTTTGGGTACACTTTAGTATATGTATAGGTTACTAGCAAATTCACGCGGTTCCACTCGCTTCAGTCATGTTTACTTATAATTAGTATCAAAGTTTACCGCACTAACGATCCAAAAAAAACTAAATTGTACTAACTAAATTTAAGCAACGAAAACTACAATTTCGTTTAATTCAATCGATCTGATTTTGAACGACAGACAGCAACGTGACACATAACACTATTTCAGATGATACATTAAAGACTTTGGAAATTCAGCCAATTCTTGTGGCAAAATCTACAACAAACAGCAATAAAAAATAATAAATTAAATTCAACCTAATTATAATGATGTAATGCAAATCATTCTCGAATCTACCTCAAGACACACAAAAAATTTCATTATAATCGGTCCAGCCGTTTAAGAGGAGTTTCGTGACATACACACGTACAGAAGAATGATATAACAACAACGTTCCTTGTATGACTTACATTTGTCGCGTTTGGGAATACAGATAATGTATTTTAGGGTTGGAATGGGTTAATATTGCATGCTCCGATGTAATACGATTATAAAAAAATATTAAATTACACAAATAATAATAATTTTACGCAAGCATATATTATGTAACCTTGTGTTCTACTTACTTATTTTACAATGCGATGAACCTATAATATATTACGAGAAAATTTCAGAACAAAAATGTTACTAACGAACCAAATCCATGCTCTCCTTTTGTGTCAACGAAGCCAAATTTTAATAATGGACGAAGGATAAGTCGAGCAAGTAAGTTGTTGTAAACTTAATGGTAGTATAAGGAAAATATTGTAAATGACAATTTGTAAGTGCCCCCGTAGGCCAATACAAAAAATAAAGACATTTCATTTCATATTTCATATAAAAATGTTCATTTTGTAGTCTGATTTGATATATGTAGTAACGCTGAGTAACTTATTCCTAGTCTAATATTCAGGAGTAGCTATGTACCTTTAATCTATTACAGAGGAAAACAGAAAAAACATACCTCATTATTAACTGAGATAAGTTAATAATAGTATATTAGACAATATCTTTAATATAATAATAATAATTATTATTTGTTAGTTCGTACATCTAATTTCATATTAACATTTTTATACAATATTAAATTCCTAATTTTCAGAATGTTATGAATATGTTTGGGAGCTTAAAAATCGATATGATTTACAAACTCACGAAGATGCTTGTAAGTATGTCTTATTAACGATATTTTTATTGTGTCATACATTATTGTAATTAATATGTTATGAGTATGTGTTAGGGTATTTTCTAATAAAAATGTATTAATTAAATGTTAAGATTTTTGTAGTTTTCTCCTTAAGAATTGATTCTCACCTATGGATATTATTTTTGACTTTTTAGATGTTTGCTTACATATCTTTATAGCGTTGGGTTTTTTTTTAATTAAATTTAATTTTATTGCCCCTGCTTAGACAATACAGGAGTAAATACAGTCATGCGTCAGAGCTGACACACACATTTTTTTTTTAATTTATGACGAAAAAATATGTATGAATGTACGTATTTCTTAAAAGTCATTTTGCTTTCTGAATAGATAGATAGATTCTGAATAGCCAGATTTATCCTAAAGAGTGCTACAACCCTTTATGGTTCGTGTAACAGTAACAGCAGTGTTAAATGCTACTGTTTTTTTGGTGTTAAGGATGTCCGTCGTTATATATTCGAGGTATTGCAATTATCAGGTGGTAGAACCAGTGTAGTTCGATCGGGATGGTACCACTGCTACACCTATTTCTAGCGTGAAGCAGTTTTTTGCGTTTCGTTGGAATGTCTAGCTTCCTTGGTACTGCTAATTCAATTTGATAAAAAGAAAAAAACAGTGCTCAGGGTTCATAATCAGATAAGACACCAATGTTATCTATGTTGACAGATGTCTATGGTCGGCAGTGGCCACTTGTGGCTGCTGATTTGCTATTTTATTGTATAAAAAACTCTTGAAA
>DWLI01004401.1:0-10882 GCA_018249915.1 Cecropterus dorantes dorantes
GATACACTAGCTGACACGGCGAACTTCGTATCGCCTCCAAATTAAATAATGTGTCAAAGTTTGTCAAAAAATATACGAAAAAATACTATAGTACCTACATTATTTTGATTTATCTCGTAGGGCTTAGCCAGCGTTTGCAATGAAAGCGTAAAAAAAAATCTAAAATGATCAGTGCATATCCTATATTATGCATGTATTATACATATAAACCCCCTTCTTATGAAACGGTATATCTATTAAAACAAACCGCATTAAAATCCGTTGCGTAGTTTTAAAGATATAAGCATATATAGGGACAGACAGACGACACTAAGCGACTTTGTTTTATACTATGTATTGATGAACCAGCATATATTACCATCTAATTCCTCGGGAGTACCAACGCATTTACACATCTTCGATTAGAACTTCTAATCTATGTGGGAACAGATTTTCAGACAGCAGCGACCACCTACCATCAAATGGATTGCATTGTCATTTACGAGCACTACTTCAATTTTATGAAACATGTTTGTATGCCACGCTCTTCCATGCCACCATAATATTGCAATACTAATATTTTCTCTTAACTCTATAAGCACCTATAACAAAAGGATTTTATTAACTTCTGCATAAGAATATAACGCTATTGTTTTTCTCAAAGTACCTTATGTTAGTTGGTATCATATAAACAGATATAAAATTACTAGAAGTGTCATCGTTAACGTTACAAAATGCGTTAACTGTGATTACTTTTACTAATTCTGACAGTGGCACAGTAATTAAAAGGTAATTTTAATCATTAATGAATATTATCTTGCATCTCACTAATATTATAACAGAAGCTAAAGCACTCATGCTTCGCTACGGGACATGAAAATAGTCGCCATCTTTAAATAGTTTTCACGCAGATTTCTATTTATTCTCGTATTAAATATAGCCTTTGTTCATCAGGGATAATGTAGGATTGTAATGGTAAAAGAATTTTTAAATGGGTCAATTATTTTCGGAGCCTATTCAGTACAAACAAACAAACAATCAAATCTTTCGTCTTTGTATTAGTATAGACAATTTGTGAGAATGTATGTATGTGTCACTCTCACGCAAAAACTACAGGTCAGATTTCGTTGAAATTTTGCACACAGATAGTTTATGACCTGGAATAATACCTTACTTATTAAACATGATCGAAGCGATCGAAGCCGCGGGAATAAGTGAATTAATAATCACACGTCTTAACAAGGCACCGTTCTGCTTATTGGTTGTGAGTCAGCTATTGCAGGCAAATTAGTTGGGCAATTTACCCACCGTCGTGCTCCTTCATGAAATTGTTTATTTATTTATTTATTCAACAAGAGATAAACTACAACATACGTCATAATAATAAGAGTACAATGAGTTAATGCTAAGTGATACCTCTATTACAGGTGTAATCGACTTGACTTTTGAGCGTCTTACTTAAGTTATTTATTTTTATAGTTAAAATTTAAAATTATCAAAAAAAAAACAATAAAAACGACCAATATTTATTTATATAGTATTTATTTCATTCCGTCAACGTATTGGCCAAAATCACTTGGCCCAACACTTAGCACCCTTGGCCAAGACCGTATACTGCAATATAAGTCATAAACCACGTTACTCTGAGAAGAGGCCGACAGATATACATGGCTGATCATGACGATAACCAATAATAAAGCTGCTAGGTAAGCTTCTTGTTACTAGGAAACCTAGGTAGGGTTTCCTAGTAACATGAAGCTTTCCCGTTACTACAATTAATGATTAATTTTCAAAACAATAGTTAACGCATTTACCAATTAAAATTGAATAGTTATTCAGCATTACAGCTACGTTTTAGTATCACAGCGCCATTAAACGATAATTATTAGAATTGCTATAAAGTATTGAATTAAGTATACCAAGCAAAATAGCGAATAAACTTTATGATCAGTAACCGTAAGAAATTGCAATTCGTAAATCTTTTACTGCAGATAAACGTACACTGAGATACAAGTAATTACTCTTAGTCATTATAGACGCTCTTAATTGAACTTACTATCAATTTTATGTGCAATAGGAAGTACTGAATTTATAGACTAATCATAATAATAATTAAAATTATCACTGCGGCGAACATTCGACTAATACAACACAATTCTCTATGATAGAACACCGTATAGATGATTGGATATGATATAACGAAATGAACAATTTGTTACCAAGTATATTCATGAGAGACATTAAAAACACTAAGAAGTTACCCTAATACTAAAAATTAAGTTACAAATAAGTCAGTCTTTAATATTTTTAATAACATTAAAAAACACACACACACACACGCTTTCTACACTCATAGCCCCTACAATTTTCTCCTGTGTCGCGGGTGCCATGGACACACAAATACGAATACACAAACTACCAGACCCAGAACAGAAATCTAAATTCATCATTCAGATGTGTGTCTGGCCGAATCGAACCCGGAACCCATTGCGCGTCAGACCGGTATGGTGACAGCTCCGCCACGCGGGTCATCATATTGAACTGAAAACGAGCATGCAAGACCGGTGATGCATTAGCGACTCCTCTGGTGTAGCAAATGTCCATAGGCGACGATGACTACTTCCATCGTAACCTCTGCCTTGGCGTCAGGCACAAATAAAGAAAAAATGCTGGCCACTGTCCGTGGATGTTTGATTAACTTCATACACAGTAGGGGTTCAATCTAAATTCAATTACAAATACGTTGCTAAGTACTCTCGAGGACTAAGATGGTCACACCTATGCAAGTATTCCATCGCAACAAAATGTATGTAGCAATGTGAACCCTCTGGTCTAACCTTACTCATTTTTGATACTTAGTATAGATCAACATCAACAATACTATACAAATACGAATCACAAAAATAATAAAGAGTCTTAGCGGTTATAGAAAAAACTAATAGTTACGTAAATGACGCAATACGTTCAGTTTAAAATAAATTATAGCAAAAGTTAAACGACAATTACAATGTATAATACCCTAACAAAAAGTATAAATAACCGACTTAGTACACTTTACATCAAACTGTTTCAATACTAGAAATATAGTACCAAATAAATACTAACAATTGTAATAAGGCGGTACTTTTCCAATGGGTTGTGCCACCGTTAAAGTTATAAGCTATTTATACTATACGACCGAAGGGATACGATCACGATACGACACAAACATATAAATTTTAATAAAAGAAAGCTAAACCATTTTCAGATCGTGCCTGCCTTTATTATTTTTTAATATCGGTTTAAATAATTGTTATAAGTAAAATAAAATAAAACATCATTAATTAAAGGTCACAACCATCAATTAAATACTTTAGGCTTATTTATTGTTTTTTTTTTTAAATTAAAAACAAATATTTGTTTTTTACTTTATGAATATTTTTTTAAGTTATTTTTTTTAGTAAAATTAATAGTTATAATAATTATTACTTTCATATCGTAATATTGGTATTAATAATATCCGGAAAAACGTTAAAAAATATCAATGTTGCATAAAATTTACTTAGTTACGACTTTAGGTGACGATCGTATTTAAACAAAGCACTTCCGCTAAAAATCCACGACGACATGTCGTGGGCAAGTGTCGTGATCGTATTGTAAGAAATGTATCAAACCACCGTTAAGGCTGGCCCACACACATTCGGTTAAACACCTTATTTATAGCCCACTTGCACTGACCTTTAATAGTAACGCGCTATAGAAATGCTCCTAACTTGACTATCAAATGACTTAAACGAAACATATCTATATTCACAGAAAGATTATTTTTATGAGCTTTTAAGGTAACTTAAGTGTAGTGACGATGTTTAAATCAAATCTCACGCACAGTTTAGAAACGATATTAGAAAAGATTTTTTTTGTAGATACTAGAGAAAGAGGTAGTACTAGATAAAGTATTCTAGTACTACCTCTCTCTATCTCTCTCTCGCCAGACGTCTGGCTATATATGAGGTATATTAGAAGTATCCAGGCTTAAAACATCTCTGACCACCTACAGCTAAATCTTTGTTAGAGTTGGTTCCAGATGTTTCTGTAGGTAAATAGGTAAATCTTATCATCAGCTGGACTGCAAGCTCGTTTACTATTTAAATTTTATAAAAATTCCATTACTACCTCCAAAAGTATAAATTAATAATAATAATAATAATATACTTTATTGTACCCATAAAAAGAAAACAATACAATGAAGGCTTACAATTTTAAAATACAAAAGAAATCGCTGCTTAGCGATAGGTCTTATCGATTTCTTTCTTTTGGTTCGGAGTTAAAGTGAGTAAGGACATCAAGAATAAGTAGGGTACAATACTTACCAACTTACCAACTACTAACAACGTTTACTTAACTACTTGCAACGCTTCCGTTATATTCTTGTATCATTTAGCATCAAATGAACTGCATATTCGGTTGCTGGTTAAATATTATAAAACGTTTACATCACTATTTCCAAATTCATATCTTTGCAACTACGTAAAACGTTTACTTAAAACGTTTCTATTGTATTCGTCTAGCACTTAGTTATAGAGAGATTGCATGTTCCTTTACTACTTTATAAAAAAGTTACACTACATTTTCCAAAAGCATTACTTAGCAACTACCGACAACGTATCCGTTGTATTCGTGTACCGTGTACCGGATATACCACACCATAACGCTCCGTCGTGACATTAAATACACATTTCTGACCGTTTGTATTCATTTGAATTCGTAAAACCGGTAAGTTACTTTCGTGGAATCGTATTTTAAACTAGCTTCCGTATGCTTTGGTACCTCTGCGCTTGAATTTTAGTGACACATAAAATATTAGAAGGCAAAAAAGATATTAATGATATAGATGTGACTATATTAATAAAGTTTTAAGTAAAACTTCAGTCAAAATCGTTCACTCGTTTTCTTATTTCTTATTAGATTGAAGCAGCAGTCTATCTGATGGTAAGTGGTCACTACCGCATATGGATATCTGTAAGCAACTTCACAGGGTCTCTATCTGAAGTCAATCACAGACGCGTTGCTACCGCCGTGGATTAAGATGGTCGCCTCCTTCACACGTGAGCCAGAAACCACCGAAATGCAAGAACTGCTTCACGTTA
Organism: Cecropterus dorantes dorantes; assembly: GCA_018249915.1. Taxonomy (NCBI): domain Eukaryota; kingdom Metazoa; phylum Arthropoda; class Insecta; order Lepidoptera; family Hesperiidae; genus Cecropterus; species Cecropterus dorantes. Next base: position 5,106 of record DWLI01004401.1, read on the forward strand.
GAAACAGGTATGGTGCGGTAGCTCTTCAAGTCGAACAACAGTGATTCTGCAACCTACAGTGTACTCGTTTCCAAAAATAAACCCGTAATAAGTGTGCCGTAAAAAATGTAACGCGCAAATTACTAAAATACTACTCAAAGTTCTTTTATGCCTACACTGATCTTGATCGTATTTAGGGTCATTCGAAGCTTCACAACAACAATTTAGATTTTTTTTAAAGCTCTTTTTTGAAAAACTTTCAGCAACATCTCATTTTTCATATTCCTCGAAGAAAACCTTTTCATTTCACGCCCATATCATGTGGGATTAAGTTGCATTTTTCCGCCATAAGCGTCTGCTATAATATGATTAGGAACGACAGCTTAGTGCAGTCATTCTTAATCTATTCATGCGTTGTCATCTAAGCTGAACATGTATGCAAAATTTAAGTCAAGTTAACAGTCCAGTAAAAGTATTATGATTTGTTTTATATAAAAGTATAGCATATGTCACTCTGAAAACTAAAACGATTCAAATGATGTGTCATATTTATATACATCACACAAAAGGCGGTCTAATCGCTGCTTAGCGATAAGACCGCCTTTTGTATTTTAAAATTGTAAGCTTTCATTGTATTGTATTTATTATTGTATTGTATCATTTCTTTTTATGGGTAAATAAAATATATTATTATTTTTATCACAACCCATGAAGCCGTTTGTGCTGTAGCGCGTGCCAAAGAAATGGAAATACATACATTCAAACATACGTACTCGAAAAACATAACCCTTCTTCTGACACAGTCGGATTTATACGCTTCATTTTATCTATACCACTGAACTAAATAACTGTTCCAATACCTATAACCCTTTCCTCTGTACAGTTAGTCCAAAGCATCTAGGATTAACCTCAATAGCTGCTCTATAAACCATTTATGCCTTACAGCGTTATATCCGCTGTATTTCGGTTTTAAGCTAAATAAACTGGCGTAACTGGCACAAAGTGGTCCTAATGTGGCTTACCAAATAGAAAGCTCTTACTTGTTACCTAATGCCATTGTTGGAACTAGTCTAAATTTTGTTAGTCTGTTTTCAGGTGGATTTAGGAAATAATTACTTAGAAATTTGATTCAGCTTTTAACAGAAGCTTTGTTGGCTTAACTGTAACTTCTCTCCATTAAAATGTACTCGAATACCAAAATGGACTTATTAGTAAGCACGAAATATACAAATCATATATTAATCCTGAAAAATCAGTATTAATACATGATTTACCCATTCACACTTGGCGGTGGACTATGCCCCAAAACTCTACCAAACTGGGAGAAAAACACGTAACCAGCGGTGGGACAATAATGGATTGGTGAAGTGAGCTACTTATTAGTATCATTTAAACGGATGTATTTACAAAATATGAATAGATTACATATATTTTTCTTATAAATCCATTGTCATTTTAAAATGAAAAATCATTCCAAGTAGGTGATTAACATATGTGGTAAATAAATCATTATGTATTAGTTCAAAAATACGGATGCTTTCTACACTTATAGCATGAACATACAAAAATGAATACACAAACACCCAGACCCAGAAAGAAGCTAAATTCATTATTCAGATGTCTGTCTGGTCTTGAATCGAACCCGGGATCACTGTCAGGCCAGTGATCGTTCCGCCACGCGGATCATCAAATGATGAAAAATCGTGTGATAAATGTTGTTTAACCGCTAAATTTCAACGAACGAAATATAACAATTATAATACAAGACTTATAAGTTGACAAGTAGACGGATAAAAGTAATTAACATTCATTCGAAACAATTGTGAACGAATATTTTTATAATTATAGGCCATGTACATAAGAATTCGTTCAACCCACACATAAATACGGTGATATCCCGTGAGTCGCTCGTATAGTCTTTTACGACTGCCCAAACCGAACTGTTACCTGCCATTTAAAAGTAATAAAACCACTTTTTAAGTCACTTACACTCTAAATATTGGGTGCGTGAAAATATGTTCTTTTAATGGCCGGAATTCTCAGCAACAGAAGTGACCGCAGGCGACTATATTTAACACTCAAATAGCGACGCGGGCTCGTTGTACCCTTTCTACAAGATACAAGGTGTGTTAAGCAAAAATTATGAAAACTATTGAATAATATAGCTATTTCATACTGGTCATAAAATAATTAAAACGGCCAAGATAGAAGCATTTTATTAATAGAACCTAAAATATTTAATTTCCATTACATTTTTTTTGCTTTTGTGAATTACATCGCCCTGAAGTAAAATTTCAATTTGATTGGATAATATAGCCCCAAGAAATTATTTTTAAATTCACAAAAACGTTCATTTATATATATTTGTATACATTGAACTAGCTGTGCTTCGCGGTTATACCCACTATTACATAAGAAAAAGACAAATCTAGCATGATGTTATATGGTCTATAGCCTTCTTCGACAAGTTTACTACTCAACACAAACAGATTTTTTTCAATTCGAACCAGTAGTTCCGGAGATTAGCGCGTTCAACCAAACAAACTCTACTGTTTTATAATATTAGTATAGATAGGTATTTGGTACATCTATATGATTTGATGTTATGTATTTCTTAAATAATCTTGGATTACTACAATAATCAACTCGTAAACATAAATTTGTAAAGGTAGAGTAGACCAACAACATTTTAGGGTTAATCTTTAATCGGACATCTCCGAATCTTCACCAAATTGCTTTATAAAGTGAGATGTTTATTCTACCATGTTATATTTTCGTTGTTCGCCGTTAGTACCGACCGACCTTAATTATGTTGATTTCAGTATAAAGTTTCGTTCATAATTTTGAAGCTATTTATTTTGTTTTACAAAACAAGTTTATTGTTTGATGAAAAGTGGTCAAAACGTTTTCAATCTTTGTCTTAATTAAATTTATTTTACTATGTTCAACATGAATAATTATGTTTTGTATAAAAATAACAATTTTTACTTTAAGTTTATCTACATGAGAAACCAAATAGATTTTTACGACTGCATAAAATAACTACATATTATTTTTAGTAATGAGCTTTTGTCCTTCCAAGATTTTTCTGTGTAACACATATTAATAACAGTATCAAAAGACATAGTACTCACTCGATTTTATTGATAGAAAAAAAATAACTTTGTGTCAACTCCCAAAAATATATCACACAAGCTTGTCAGATACATAATGTAATACGTGGAATTAAAATACAGTGCCCTTTAATTTTATTACTTCGATGTTTGCTCAAAATTTTGAATTTTATAAATACTTAAACGGCACTATAAATACTAGTACCTCGTACCATTTTTATAACGTCATCTTTCTCCATCTTACCCATAGCAATGTAATCCCGGAGAAAGTCAAACTTACGATCAATATTCCGGGATCATTCAAACAAAAGCATTCCTAATCAGACTGGGAGACCGCTAGAGGCCACGACATATCAACCCACTCATGGTGATGAGGCCGACTGATTTAATTGTTCCATGATAGCACTAATGCACCTGTCAAACCAACAAAGAACACGAGATAAGTCTAAAATTGAGCTACGATTTTTTGTTGCGTCCAAAGTAAATGTTTATACTCTCGACCGTGATATTCATCTCCAACTGACGAGACATGCCACTCATTTGTCATAGAGCATTTGAAGCATCTAAGCTGCTGTAATCGATTTGTAGTGGAAATTGTGTGAGTTGAACGGCCTAGGCTTTGTGGCTGGGTAACGATTGTAGTAATAGTAATAATGTTGAAAAGAGATAGAAGTAGAGGTTTTTTATATATATAATTTCAATTTTACAAGCTATTGGGCGGTTTCTAATATATTCACGCTGTAATACTTAGTACAAAAGAATATACATTCACTGAGTGTGATAAAGTATTTTTTAAAAAGTATTTTATAATTTACTTGAATATCGTTTCTCATGAAAATCAAATGCTTTGTACATACTTTAGTAACAGTAGTTTAGTAGTTGCAGTAGAATAATTATAAACGTTAGTGAGACTTAACAAAACTTAATAAAACAAATACGCAATCATAAATTTTCGATAGATTACCTATAGTAATTAAACAAATAAAAGATACCTTTAATATTTACAAAAAAAAATCTATACAATCTTGCCATTTGCATCGAATTTATTTACCTTTCTAACACTTAGCCTAAATTAATTATAAAAAGTGAACCAAAATATTATTTTAAAATTACCTAATAGCGATTTGTTACCCACAAGATAATCTATCGGATCATAATAAAATCTTTAAGATCAAACTTTGCAATCAGAGATCACAATAATATAGTTTTTTTAAATCGTAGCACTATTCTAGGATTACCTAGATAAGTGCCAATACACCAATCACAAGAACAAACAGCTAAATTTATTAAAACATCTGTCTAGCCGGGCATTGTATCCGGAACCCCCGTAACTCCACGCAATGACATTCAACATCAAAAAGAAAGTATATAAAAGAAAGGAAGAAACATTAACCAGAATCAAAAAGCTCGTAGCGCGCTTATAATTTATGCCTCGGCCCCGTATCAGATATTGCTAGTATTATAATATTATTAATAGCTCGCCACCAGATACGATTTACGTTTAACGATAGGGACTAACGCTTACATTTACCGGGAGCACGTAACGAAGTGGTCCTAGACTTACAATGCTATCTCCCAGACTGAAAACCAGTTATGATGCATTATCAGATCCTATGGCCAGGGTGGCATTAAAACGTCGGCCTGACTCTGCTTTGTTTATTAAATTATGTCCACCACACCTATAAATATCGTAGCAAGACGCGTTCATTTAGTAAATACTGATCTGAGTGCCGATACTGTATGAATTATGTCGTGTCCTTAAGAATATCGTCTTAAGCGGTACGAACAAGGCTAAGGAAAGAAAAATAGCCGCTTATCTAGATCGCAGGAAGGCGCCGTGGCTTCAATAACGCTGCCTCAGTTAATACGCCTAGACACACACGTTCACGATGATTAAACTTAAACTCATCAGAGTTGCAACGTTTTAGCAAGGACGTCTTGGAAACGGTCTTTCAAAATATGAAACGATTTAAGAAACTTTGTTGACTAATTACACTATAGTATTGACTAATGATGTTAATTTTTGAAAAACCGCAAAGGTAGCCATTTTCCAGATAATACGATAAGGTAATTGAATGAAAAACAAACGAAAAAGATATAGAAAAACGTATAAAAGTGGTAAAGAGGGGAAAGTCGAGATGTAATGACGTAGATAACTTCAACCAATTACCGGAGAAATGCTGCATTGACGGGATACAAATGGACTCCGGCAAAAATTACGTGAATATATATTATCTCTTCGAGGAACAGGTAAGGTTTTTATTTACCTTTTAGTGTTCCGTACTAGGATTATCTTTTCTTATGAAATTCTATTTATCTATACTAATATTATAAAGCAGTAGAGTTTGTTAAGTTGAACGGACTAATCTCAGGAACTATAGGATGGAATTGAAAAATTACTTTTGTGTTGAATAGTAAATCAAGGAGGGCTATAGGCTATATAACATCACGCTATATTTGTTTGTTTGTTTGTTTTTTTCTTATGTAATAGCGGGTGACCGCGGAATCATCAGTCCACATGTTGGTAAGTGATCAGTGCCTCCCATAGACATCTGTAAGCAACTTCATACAAAACGGGGGTTCTATCTGAAGTCGATAACAGATGCGTTGCTACTCCCGAGGACTAAGATGGTCGCCTTATATATGCCGGCAAGCACACTCTTCCAGCGAAACGCAAAGTTTGCT
>DWLI01004402.1:0-10882 GCA_018249915.1 Cecropterus dorantes dorantes
TCCGAGGCATTCCATCTTAGTTCTCAGGGGTAGCAACACATCTGTGGCTAACCTTAGGTGAGACTTTGTTCTTATCTGAGTTGATTACAATGTCCATGGGCGGCAGTAGCCACTTACCATCAGGTCTGCATGCTCGATTGCAACTTCCATAATATAAAAAAAACATTCTCATAATCTTTCGCGTTCATAATATTAATAACATATGTTTAGCTGCAATGAGAAATTGAAGATTACTGTAACACCAACATTTTGTCCATCAATATACAGCACATACGAATTCTCACGGTTTTCTTAAGACGCTTAAGATCCCCGATAATTGAGATCAGACTCATTAAAATTTAATTCGCTTTCAAGAGATAAAAGTCAACGAGCGTAAAAGATTACATTTTGTCCGCTCTTAATAACTTGGAAGTTAAAGTTTACGAGATTAATTTACTTTAATAAAATATAGTTTTAACATAAAAGATGATCATTCATAATATCAATAGAGCAGTTGATCAGTGATAGCCTAAAGGTTGAAACTCGGCCTCTCATTAAGGGTCCGAGGTTCAACTCCCAGAATTGTACCATTGATTTTTCCTAAATTATGGGCGTATTACAAATTTATTACCACACCTTTACAGTGATAAAAAAAGGTGAGGTAACCTACGCACCTTTGAAAAAAGTTCTCAAAGGTGTGTGAAGTCTACCAATTCGCACTTGGTACTATGGTGAACTATGGCCTATTATAACTCTCCGATTCTGAAAAATACCCGTTTATAAATACCCAGCAGTGGGCAGTGTGATATCAATGGGGATCTTATTTTATTTATGAAAAGAAATCCTCATGTACCCACATTAAGTTTTTTATGTCGTGGCTTTTAGGAATACACACAAAATTACACACGCTTTCTAAGCTCACAGCCCCGCACTAGGATTTTCTACTGTGTCACAGGTGCCGTGGACACGCAAAGACGAATACAAAACACCCAGACCCAGAACAGAAATCTAAATTTATCATTCAGATGTCTAGCCGGGAATCGAACCTAGAACCCACTGCGCCTCAGACCGGTATGGTGACCACTCCGCCACGCGGGTCGTCAAGTCGTCAAAGAATAAAAATCAAAAATTCATCACTCAGGTGGCTAACTAAAATACTGAATAGATATGAAAGAAATAGCAAAATACATTTTTATCAACTAAGTATTGATGTTCAAAGTACCAACCAGATGGCAAGAGAAAAACTCAAACGACTCTTAGAAGTACAGCCAGCAGAAAATAAAGTTAATTTTCGCTGGATGGTCGCGGACGCGGCAGTAACTTCACTTTTATTGCTCACAGGGAGTTTCTGGGAACAAATTGGTGTTTTTGTCTCGAAATTGTCGCGAATAGCCACTACAAGTGACGGTAAGTTTCCGTGACTTTGCAATGTACAGGTTTATTAGAGAAAAATATTTCGTTCTTTTTTTTGGTTATGAGCCTTAAAATATACTTATATTCAAACTCGCAAACCCATCTCGCAACAACATTCAACAATCGAACTGCCTTTTAATTTCGTTTCTTAATCTACATACGCACACTACACATACACATTACCTAGACTAAGAAGACCCGGTCAGAAAGTAAGCAGATTTGTCTTTCATTTTTAACTTTTTTAATCATTATCGAAATTTTGTCAAGGATTATTAGGATTATTTTTAACTTTTTTAATCATTATCGAAATTTTGTCGAGCGTTATTTCTTCTCAGTCTAACCTCGCACACAAAGCATAACCTTTAAACTAAGCTAAACATTTTCTATGTCCCAACTCTTTAAATTATGAGACGAAAAGTACTCGCAGAACAAAAAATGACTTTAACGTGCTTGAATAAAATATTTTGTTCTCCACTTCCTCTCACGTACCAAAAGTAAAGTACCGAAGTTAACCTTCTGTTCACACCGGAGGGCAATCATTAATGAAAAGCCGGAATAAAAATGACGCAACTGTGTTGGGGTCGTAACGAAAAAATAATAAAAACGTTCTGAGTTAATGTGTATTTGCAAGATAAATTTATGTAATATTGTGGAATGAACTTCCTCCGTAAATATTTGCAAAATATAAAACTCTTTGAGAAAAGGAATTTCTTCGAAGTCGTAGGCGAATGGCCTTTAGATAACTGTTTATTCTCATCTCATGTTTATGCAATTTATACGCACAGAAGTTAAACCTTATAAAAATATTTCATAAGGATATTAAGACTTATACTCATTTCTTATAATCACTACAGCTCAGACATCTTATTTCATATATACCAACCGTGATCTCTTATACAAGTTACGAAGTAAAATCGTTAGCGTGATTCAGAAAGGGGTACAGCGCCACCTAGTCGTAGCGCCGACATATGCTCGTCGTAACGCATTTTAGTTTTCACCGAGTTACACATCACAGCGATTCTAAAGAAGTTTCACTTCAAGAATGTTTTTAGAAAATATTAAGGATTCCGGTACAAAATTTCAAAGATCGCATTGCTTTCAAATATAACTTCTACATTCCAGAATACATTACAAAGGTGCGACTACATTACATGAGCTCACATGACTCAGAATTCGAATGTACTCACGAGTCAATAGGTATGCTGAACTCTAAAAATACACAGGGTCGAGGTCACACTAACTAGCGAAGTCAACGCCACTGTTCATGTGACCATGCCTTACGTATGATTACGATATCGAAATGTTTATGCTCTATGCATATATAACACGAATACCATGCCCAGCAGTGGGACTAAATCTTTAGGGAAGACAAAATTACGTCGTCATCTCTATATTGTTACGTTCACAGGATTCAAAGATTCGCGTGCAAAAATCGACGTATTTTAGGCAGTTTCAATGATTTAAAGCTCTGTTAAACTTGAAGGAATACAGTTAAAACATACAATGTAAATGTAGTAGAAGTAAATACTTAAACTAGCTTCTTTATATCAATGACAACTTTAAACAATTCATTTTTACAATCATAAAAAGTATATTTCTCTTAACCGATTCATATGAACGACGTCACATCAACTCTATGTCCCCTATTTCAAATTAAACTGGGATAAGATAAGCAGACTGTCCTATTGGAATTAATATGGTCACCTACTTCTTACTTCGTTTAACGTTTAAAGATTTTACTTTATCGTTTTAAAGAATTTTAATACATTTTTCATTACAAAAATATGAGGACTATAAAATTTAAATGATAGTTTGCGAAACAAAATGCGAATAGAGGTCCCTCATTCCAAATTTATACCAACTTATTCCGTCAGCTACGCCCGCTTTAGTCAATTGTACAACAGTAATGAGTTTTGTATGTGTTTATACAGGTCATAAACAATCTGTATGCCACATTGAAACTAAATCCGACCTGTAATTTTTGCCTTTAAGGGTAACAAACACATATACATCCTCACACATTTTTAACCGACTTCCTTCGGAAGAGAGGTTATCTATTCATCACGTATATTAGTATATAAAATACTAGCTGTACACTGCGGTTTCACCCGCTATTACATAAGAAAAAAACAAATAAATATAGCGTGTTATATAGCCTATAGCCTTCCACGATGAATTTATAATTCAACACAATATTAATTTTTAAATTGAAACCAGTAGTTCCTGAGGTTAGCCCGTTCAACCAAACAAACTCTACTGCTTTATAATATTAGTATAGATTAGTTAGATTAGTTAGGATCAAGTCCATCACATATCCAACTAGGATATGTGATGAACTTGATCTACGATATCCGGACATGTACCAAAATTCACACTCTTAGGCTAATAATAGCATCTTCAAAGAGCATGTACACCTTAAAGCTTACTACTTAAAGTAGTTACTAGGCGATGTTGATTATTTAGTCAGTATTAAGTATTAGGTAATTTTGTTTTATATTTAACGACAAAAAACATTATAGAAGAAAAATAATACATAAGATATTTTAATAAAGATAGAACGAAGGTAAATAAAGTAATATCGTGTGTTATACCAAATATCGGTGCGTTTTATGTATTTAGGATATAAGGTAAAATAATTTTTGATATACTCTCTAAGATATATTAAATGCTCTAAGAGATCTATCCGTTAAACTGTTTTAATTAAACCGATCTGTCCATATCATCAAATAAAAAAGGTTCAACGCAAACATTACTTCTTGACACATGAACATTTCTCTCGGCATATCCATCACAGTTATGTATTCCAACGGAAAATTCCTTCAGCACCGGCAAAGTTCAGATGAAAAAAGTTTTCCAAGAGGCGTAACGTATCGTCGAATTTCCAAAGTTTCCATTCAGACCCGAATTACCTATAAAACTACAAGTCCGCGATTTATGCTCTTTTTTTACTGAAGTGATTTCACGACTTTTATCTAGTCTTTGTCTTTATGAAGGTATTGTATGTTTTATGGTTCTTCTATAAAGTTATTCATCGTTAAATATTGTTAAGAGAAAACTATCCAATGTCTCATACTGCCTTAATAAGGAATACTGACTTTACCAGGTGTTAGAACCAACTTAGTTCGACATGGGAGATACCACCGCCACACCTATTTTTAGCGTGAGCAGTTTTAGGGTATCGGTAGAATTTTGTGGTTGCTGATTCACTTTTATATGAAGCGATCATCTTAGAGTCTCTGGAAGTAGCAACGCACCTGTGATTAGCTTCAGATAGAACCTCTGTTCTGTATAAAGTTCCTTACAGATGCTCATGGACGGCAGTGGCCACTTACCATCAGGTGAACTGCTCGTTTGCTACTTCAATCTTTAAAGAATTCCACTTTATTTAGTAACTACTTAAACCCGTTAACTTTATCTGAAGGCCACGAAGCCTGCGTAAAGTGTAAATCGCTCTGTGCTACAAAGATCAGCATTGAGCGTCAAAAACAATTGTATGTTTTAATTTTAGTAACACAAGAAATTTAAATATATATTGTAGTTAATTTTGCTAAAATTCGCTTAACCTTGACGCTTGTAACGCCAAGCAAATGTTTCGTGGCCGAGCGGTTAAGGTATAATGTTAGAAGTTACATAGAATCAACGTAATAGTATGGAGTTTGATAGTTTTTATTATAAATTAATAATTATATAATTTAAGTAGGTAGGTAAAGGAAGTTCTTTATATAGCTTGGATTTAATTGCAAACCAGCCAATATCAAATCAATATAATGACACTACAACTAAAAGGTATGTACGTGTTCCCTATGTTACGAGACAACCGATTAATTTCTCAAAAACTATGCAAATTGGTCAAGCGAAACAAACATTAACCTGACTTGCACATAAATCTTCATTTAATACTGCATGTTAAGACCTAAAAAAATATTTTATACATATAGTAATAACTCCTACGTTTTAGATTTTTTTAAACAAAATAATAATAAATACATACGTTTCAAAATTCGATCGTCAAATTGGAAAACACGTATCCTTCTTACCTAAAAGCATTTAGCACCTCGCATTAAGAAGGGTCCGAAGTCCTTTACAAATCACATTATGGTCACACTACAAGCAGGAAGTCAGTGTTTAGCTTATCTGGAAGACGCGACGGCTTTGTTTACCTGGTACGACTTTCTTACCAAACCTTTGATTGAGGTTGTTTTTTCTATTGTTCAAAGTATTGGACATGTTTATGGGTATTTAACTCGTTTATATGTAGTTTACGTATTATATAACTCGGTTATATTATACGTAAACTACAGTTGAAATTATACCGTAAAATAAATTGATATATTTGTAGATATATTAGATATATAGGCATATTTGTGTAGTAAGAGAAATACATTTGCTAAACTTAGGTAAGACTTTAATCTTATTTGAAGTTGATTACAGATAAAAAAATCCCCATACATCGTTATTTGTCCGCCATGGACTCCTAAACTATCGAACCGATTTCAATTAAATTTGCAATTTGTGTGCAGTTTGATACAACTTGAAAGATAGGATAGCTTATTTAGTAATTTATTGTCGCAATTTTATTTTATTACCAAAAATGTAGGCAATGGGGTAATAAACATTTTCTACTAAGAATCACACCAAAAAAAATTGTATGCCCAACAAAGTGGGCAGCGGTCTGCTAGTATTCGTATAAATAGTAGAAACCCGAAGAGTTTTACCTTTAAATTGCATTCAGATTTATACTAGGCGTGAAACTTTACCCCAATAGTAGGCTGAGCCTTTACAAGACAAGCCTCGACAAACCTCACTAATTAACACAATCAATTTCCATTCATTAACAAATGCCGAGGTAATTACAGATAAACAATGTTTGTGTAATCAGACATCCACACACGCAACACATGCGTTGCGTATGTGTGCAACGTTTGTACGCAACACACACAAGCGTAACAGTGTGTACATGATGATTACTTTGTTTGTGTTAATACACACTTTCATTGCGTTACTGATGTGACACACCCATCATACTATGATTCGATTCAAAGAAATATCTCTCTTAAAGTCATAAGAATACGGTTTTATTTTCTACGAATATATAGTTAGCGAAGTGGTAATTGTATTAAATTGATATTTTACAGTATTTCTGTTTGTTCGTTAAAGTATGAATTTTATTGCGTTGTTAAGTCAATAATGCAATAAAAATGTAAACATATAAGTACTGCGCAACACGGTATATAAATTTTCTGGCTCGTTTAATAAAAATAACATTAACAATAAAGCTTTTTTATTTCAAGAAATACTAATTAGCAAGAGCAATAAAAATATGGTGTAACTTTTCAGTTACTTTTGTTATTACTCGATTTATGATAACAATTTTGTGCATATTCTTTAGTAACTTAATTTAACTTAAGTTTTATGTAACCTTTTTAGAAATTACAAATTGTAAAACTCATACCTTATTCCGTTTTAATTTTAAGAACTTATTCATTTTAAAACATTTTTACGCATTTCCCCGAAAACAGACGGATTCCGTTTTTCGCTGCTTGGTTGAATGTGCTGACGCCCGCTGTAATTGGCCAAGCACATGAAAGCACATGCTGTGGACAAGTACATGCTGTGGATGTTTAAACTTTCTCTAATATAATATTATTTTATTATTTTCTCTAATATAATAATAATAATAATAACGCGGACGTCTTACCCTCCGGTCTCTCATATGCTACGACTAAGTCGACATAAAGGCGGTAAGGCAGGGACGTTCGGGTCTCGTAGGTACTCTTTATCCGGGTAATTCTCTAGGAGATCAAAAACCTCCTGGATCCTTAATATTTAAATATAATAATACAATATTATAAAAAACATTGTAATATAATTTACAAATGTAAAATATATTTACCATCCCCACAGTTTAGTAGGTGGTTTAAATATTTTCTCCGCGGGTTCTCCTTCCTATAATCATAGGATTTGAGAGATGAAATTCGAATCCATAAAATGCATAATCATGTTACTTGACATACAAAAGTTAAAGCAAAATTTTGAACTTTTTACTCGATCTGCTAGAGAAGGATGAAAAACACAAAAGTAGATTTAGTCTCCGGTTGCGTTCCTTTGGACATCCCGGAGTCCTCTTTGTAGCGCCGAGGACGACCACCAGGACCAACCACCACCAATTTTAGTGCGGTAAAAATTACACATAACCCGGCGTCGCTCCCACAGCGTCGGGTAGTTTTCGAAGGTTTTCCCTCCAGAACAAAAAAGATTTAGTTATGGAGTGTTGCTAACAGGAGATACTAAACTTCGAGTTTTACATTGTTATATTAATACAAATTTTCGTATTCTAAGAGTATTCAGCTCCTTTCAGGGATGAACATAAAAATCCCTTTAAAAAGTCCGCGCCTCTTAACAATATATGAAAATTTAAAAATTTGCTTCTAATCCGATTTAAACAGTACTTTCTAAGTCAATCAATGTTAGAATACTGTAAATGTGTTTGAATACTGTAAATTGCGCTTACTTTTATTGTTATTCATAAAAAAATGTATTTTTTATGAATAACAATAAAATACAATACAATTAATAATAATAAAACAATAAAATACAGTACAATAAAAATAAGAGCAATCGCAGGCCACGCCGCGTGTAACAACTAGTTCGAATCATTGCCTACTCATGCGAAGCAAGTGGCGTCCATACAAGAGGAGGTGTCGGCTCTGCGTAGAGGGGATGAGGTGGAGTCAGCATTTCACTTCATTTTCATACCGATTGGTGATTTAGACGTGATAAAATGCATCGCAAATGAAATTATACGATGCCGGGTTTGATGTCAGTTGAGACATGTAAATAACTTTTTTTGATTTATTTATTTTAGTTGTACTTAAAGACGGTCACTTATATATGAGGCGACCATCTTAGTCCTCGGAAGTAGCAACGCATCTGTGACCGATTGATGATATAACCCTTGTTATTATATGAAGTTACTTATAAATGTCCCTGGGCGGTAGTAACCACTTACCATCAGGTGAACTGCAAGCTTGAGTGCTACTTCAGTCAGATAAAAAAAAATTCTAGTATGTGAAAAAAAAATAAGCACACCTTTTTCTAGCATAAGTCAGTTTTTGCGGTTCAGGAACAGGATGTAGATACCAGTTGACTTACATATAAGGCGATCATCTTAGTCCTCAGGAATGGTAACGCATTTGTGATCGACTTCAGGTACCCGTTCTTCATGTATTTGGATACAGAGCATGATCAACAGTGACCGAGTGGTCACGAGTGGTCACAAGGTGAGTACCTGACCTTATCTGTTATAAAAACATATTAAAGTGGTACGTATGGTAGATGTCGCAACGAGTTTCTAATGGGTAACAACCAGGACAACTTCCTACACCCATTGCGTTTAAGAATACGAATGCCAGGCGTTGTGAATATTGGAAAAAACTATTGCAGTAAGCTTATGTCCAGCAGTGGACCTTAAAAGGCTGGATAGAAAGTGGTCGCGGAACCTACATGTTCCTCCTCCGCCTTCCACCATGAAGCGTATTCTCCTAAAGAACATTCGACCCCCCGGTCGGTCCCCGATCATACTCCCTTAACTTAATTGAATATCTTTATGTGGTATATTACATGTGTGGCGACCTCCCGCTACTCATCAACAGATGACGTCATCGTATTCTGAATCACGCTATCGGAGTTTTCTCAACATCCTGCTTATATACAAGTTCCGAACAGAAACCGGCCGCTCCACAGGCATAATCACCTAGCCTGCCGGGAGATCTCCCTTTGCCAAACACGTGAAAAATATCAAAATCTGTATATTCAATATTCATAGTAGAAAAATTTTAGATATAAAATTTAAGATAAGCCATATATATAATTCTTAAAATATTTATTCACATTTGAATTACGTAAAATATGAAATATGTAATATGTATTTCAGTTTCTTATGTCATGATGATATTTTAGTGAGTATTTCTTTTTGCGATAGTTTTTGCTAGATTTGCCACAGTATTTTCTACGTTTTTTTGTGTTAAAATGCAAAATAATATCATTAAAGTTTCGTGTGGTTCTTATTTCCAAGGTCGATATTAAAAGTAAGAAGTAAAATACCTATACTATAGTTAATTATAAGAGGATATGTATATGACTCGTTATTAGCATTTACTTTTGCATTAAAAGTATTAATATATACTTTTATGTTTAAAACATTTTGCATGGAACTTGCAAAATCAACACTCAAAAATGCAAGTCTTGTTCATGGACATAAAAAAAAACTTAAAATATTTTAACCCGCAGCTATCCAAGTAAACTTAGTAAAACATTGCGGCAAAATATTTTTCCAACTACAAGGCAATAAGCAAAGCTTATTGATGCAACGATATCTATTTCCGTACTAACGAAGCTTATTAATAAGACCAGATTTTAACAGCTAATGCGTAATTTTTGTGAATAAACCGAGAGATATGAGGCCGTAGCAATATTGCATTAATTTATGGCGGTATAAATCGCTCTCGGGATTACTGGGCGCCGGTACTGTGACCATGAACGTTTTGGTACACGGACGTTCCGTGTTTTTAATTAATTTAGGGCAACTTTAATTTTATTTTTTTACTATATCTATGTCACTGTAAGCCAGAAATTCGGTTAATCTTAGGATTTTCTAGTAAGACAGTAAAATATTTACCAATACAATACCAACACTAGTAACCCAATACCCAATACCAATACTTATAACTTTTTATCTCACAGTTAGTCATTATTATTATATTATATCGTTACGAATTTCAAAATAATTATTTGGACAATGTCGTTCATAATTGATGGTCACTGTACACGTCACTGTATTTCAGGGCGGCTCTATCGACAAATAAATTCCAATCCGGCGCAAACAGCGTGGATCTGTTGCAGCCAGCGGTATTGAAACTTTTATTTTGTATTTTGCTTTTCATGTGTTATTGCCAACTCGACTAGATATAGCGATATGGACGGAGATGTAGGAACGCTGTCTTACTCTTGATTCTGCTTGTCTTGCCTTCACACATTCATATTTACCCGAAAGCCTCAGAAGTACGTAGTAATGCTTTTGAGACTTTCAGGTATGCGAGATGGGCAACCGTACGTACTCTCCGTTACAAATGGAAAATATATTTTCTTGAAAAAAAAATTGACTAGAAATCAATAGTTTTTGAGCAGCCAGCTTTACACATGCTAGTTACTAGCATACTACATTGTAGTTGGCATTAAATCTTACTAATATTATAAATTTTAGTAATATTTAAAATTTTTAGGTGGTAGACCTTTTTGTGGTCGACTCCAGAACCATCACCGCCAGCCGTATTTCTACCTAATAACAGCAGTGTTATGCGCTGTTACGTTCTGGTCTGAAGGGTGTCTTAAGGGAGACATACTTTTCCGAGGCGTTCCATCTTAGTCCTCAGGGGTAGCAACGCATCTGTGGCTAACCTTGAGTGAGACTTTGATCTTACCTAGGGTTGAT
>DWLI01004403.1:0-10880 GCA_018249915.1 Cecropterus dorantes dorantes
TTCCATCTATACCGCCGTGTTGTTTACAAATGACATCCAGATATTATTTGCAGTCTACCCTCATGCTCATTACTAATGAATGCAATTTATTAACCTTAAGTTCTCATTTAAGTGAATTGTAACCAATTCTTTTGAGAATAAATGACCTTTAACCACAAATTTGTAGTAAGAAACTATGGGTATACAATTTGCCTGGCTAAGCCGGATATAAATGTAAGCTTAGTTAGCTAGTTAACCGCTTGCTTAGCTAATTTAACCAGTTAAGTCATACACACACACGCTTTCTACACATCCTGGTGCGGGGTTACCGCACCAGGATTTTCTCCTGTGTCGCGGGTGCCATGGACACACAAAGACGTATACACAAACACCCAGACCCAGAACAGAATGTAAACTCATCATTCAGATGTCTGTCTGGCCAGGAATGGAACCCGGATCCCACTGCGTGTCAGACCGGCATGGTGACCGTTCCGCCACGTGGTTCGTCAATTGTATTTGATACTCCCAACATATTGTTAAACAATAGACATTTTAAGGGCTAACCACTACTTTTCAATTTGATCTCAGCGTTGTATAACAAGAAATTATATCCTAATTATGTTCTATCATATTTTTAGTACTTATATATTCCATTTCATTTGTCATATTCATTGTGTTCTATTTAATAATGCCATAACTGTGTTCACAGGCAGCAACATCGTCAGCTGGTGAAACTGCCGAAGCCGACGGTAGCACTAGTGAGACACAGAGCTCACCGCACAATACTCCCAACAAAACAAATAATGGTTAGTACTAGCATCGACGAATCATATACATCCAATGGATGAGGTCTTCAAAACAGCAGTGATGTTCGAATATTAGATCTTCTACTAACTTTCAATCTTTCTCAGTTGAACTTGTGTTCCAATATTTTTTTTTAATAATATGGATAATGATGTGGCCATTGCTGACCTTGACCATCTGTAATCAACCGCAGATAAGATTAATATCCTTACTTGAGCAAAAAATGCATTGCTACCCCTGGGGACAAAGTATAATAGATTCACAAAACACATGTTGGTACGCCAGTACCGCCGCATATGATAAATCTTACTTCTTATTCATAATATCATACTCTTACTACTGTCATACTATATTATAAGGGCGACTGTTTGTGACAATGGATGTATGTTTGTCACTCTTACATGCAAAAAGTACTGATCCAATTTGGCTGAAATTGGGCACAAGTATAGTTTAGAACCTGGATAAACACAGGACTTTTCATAGTTATAAATGACCAAATCCGTGTGTAAAATGTAGTGTAAGTATAATAGTGTAAATGTTTGTTCCAGAACTGGCCGCTGGCGACACAGCCCACGCGGCCAACTAACGCCACGCCCTGCAATCAAGCTTAGACTTTTCTACCACATTACTATCGTTTATCGTTTAGCAGTAACAGAGCCATAGGAATGTGACAAAACATTTATTCGCATTATTAATATACAACTAGGTTAAGTCTCCTTTGGAATTGAATGAAGTTTTGCATGCATCGGTGAACGAGTTTTACACATGTTTTTCTTTCTTCCATTTCGTCAGTCGGAAGCCCCATTTTATTAGCAATTTGCTTTACGCATAAAGTTTTTATATATACATGATTAGATTGTAATTGTAGTTGAGTGCCTTAGCAACTCACTTTTTGTATATCCGCATATAAATGTCTTTTATGTCGTTAACGATGTTATGCGGAGCCGCGCCGCGGGCGGTATGCAAGTTGGCTTGTTTATTGTTGCAGTTGTGTGTGCGACATTATATGACTGTAATTGTTCAAGCATTGTGATATTACAATGGAAATGTTACAAAGTACACTAAGTTTTTATTATCACAATTTTATTACATAAAGAAAGAATATTTATTATTATGTTATATTCGGTTTTAAATTGAGTTAAAGTACAATACGTCGTACTTTTTTTATTTATCAAAGTGGAGTTTTTATTTATTTTAAAATGTGCGTTGTGTGCAATCATAGAAACGGATGGACTGATTTTTTTACATCCGATATTTTTACATAGTACATATTTATTTTTTCTTTCTATTTTTCCTTGCATAATGTTTTAGGCTGAATGGTTACGCAATTTTTCGCTATACTAATGTGCTGTATCGCATGTCATTTTCTTTTGCCATAGAAAGGTTCTAAAGTTAAGTTTTCTTACCATAAAATAAGCTATGTAATGAAAACAGTGTGTACCTATTAACTTACCTCTAATTTAGTTAGTTTTTAACATAGACTGTACATATAATTTAATTTCATATTTTGTTCAGATCTCTAATAAATATGTAAGTCTAAAAATATCTTTTATTTTCCCTTATTGGCTTCAAAATATCTTAATAGCAAGCAGTATCTAGGTGTAATTTTTAATTATTGTAAAAACATTTCCCTGGAGTTTCTATACATCACACGTATTGAACAAGACTACTCATTTAAAAACGTGTGGTGCTGATTAAACGAAGTTGTGTTACATACAAAATGTATTGCAAACTGAATACCAACATTGAAGTACACACAATATACTTGAAAAGTCCGTGAATGTTCAAACAACATGTTTAGCTGTGTACTTCATCTGCAGTACTACTGCTGTGTAAAGGGTACGACACGTACAAGTACGCGTTACTGTTTATTCTATATAAGATTTTTCCTACACTAAAACGTGCAGTCTCATGCCCAGCTAACTACCGTGAACCCGGCGGGAAAATGTTAGAAAAATAAAATGTTAAAATTAAAACATTTTTTATTTCATATAGTAACTAGATCTTGTTTCGTCCATCCCTCTGCCAAATGTTCCCTGACAGCCTTGTCGAGTATTACCTGAAACAAATTGATATGAAGTTATTTATTTAACATTACCCTCAAATATATAACTCCAATCTTTTGAATGTAAATGTTTTATTTGCTCTATTTCATTGGTATTTATGAAGATACATACAGACAAAGATAACATGACTAAGACATACCTCCAACTCTGTACTCATTAGCAAACGTATCTGTGGTCAACTTTAGGTCTGACTCCTAAACTTATCTGAGATTGATTACAGGTGTCCATTGGTAGGGGTTCGTCTGTTACATGCATTTTTGCTAATTATGAAAAAAGAGAATATGAAATAACTGTTTTTTGCTATGTAATATGTAGATATATGAAATTTTATATAATATATATAACTTTTTGTACAATTATATTTTACCTCTATATCTCGACAGCCCTGTAAAGCTCTGCTCATGACCACATCATAGTAGTCCATGTGAAGTCTATGTGACATTTCTAATAATCCAATTCTCCCTGTGAAAAATAAAGTTACGTATTTTTATGAAAGTGAAAATGTTTAATAGTTTAAATATTAATGAACTACGTATAGAATAGAATATACATTTTAGAAATATCAGTCTATTCATAAGAAATCTATAGATCTTTCTTCATCGAATCTGGAAACGCCACTGCCACACCTACATATTTCTGCCTGTACTCTCTGCCTTTTTGTTTAAAATACTGGCGTTAAGTGATTCTACGTCCTGGTTATAAGAGGCATTATATATGTATATGAGGTGTTCCAACTTATTCCTAGAGCTACAAATGTCCAGCAACCGCAGTGACATCCTACCATCCATTTGATAAGGAACTGGTCACTTATTTGTTATTCGGATATTACAAAAAACACATCTTGTATCACAAACCTGTACTCGGCAAACTAGCCACAGTAAGCACGACGCCGCCAGCCGCCTCCTCCACATGGCCGACGTCAGCCAGCGGCGCGGGCTCCGCGCCGCGCCACGCGAGACTCGCGGAACACGCGCACGCGTACGCTCGCAAAGGTACCCCCGCGTCGACTAACGCGAGCGTCGCCGCGTTGACGCTTGCGCAGTAAGCACCCCCGTCTGCCTAAAAAAGATTTTGAGACTTGAATAACTTCATACTGTTTGATGTCAATTAAGACCTAAATTAAAAATGTAGGCATTTCTAACAAGATACACGGAAAAGCGTTCGCGTGCGCACGGGTACGCTCGTAAAGGAACTCCCGCGTCGACTAACGCGAGCGTCGTCGCTTTCAAGCTCGCGCAGTACGCGCCGTTTTCCGCCTAACATTTGATACTTGATTTTTTTTTTAATTTCAGTAAAGTGTAAAAAAATGCCAGTATTTTAAAGTTAAATTTAACTTATAGATATAGTTTTTGCTAACCCTTCTTTGTGTTATAATATCTTTGAACTTTCAATGCATTGGTTGAAACTACCGATATATTTTACTACTGACAAATGCTATATTCAAACAAAAAATGAATGTTTGTAAGTATGAGAGAAGTGCAATTTTTGTTAAAATATTTAATACTGAGTTTCATAAAAATAATACCAATATAGCTTCTGGCCCAATTGCTCCTAAGTTAACTTAAGTACTATACAATATGCAATGTTAACAAACCTGTAGAACCTCAACATAAATGTCTATCTGTGAGCGGGGATACAACTCAGTTTTGATTGCAGCAGTCAAAGCTTGTCTCAGATGCAAGGACATCTCCTGAGACTTGCGGTCACCTCTTGGCCTATTCTTTCTCTCGCCTAAGACAAAGAAGACAAATCTTCATACAAAATTATTCTACCATTTACTTTTTAGGAAAAAGTCATTGCATATATAGTGACCTCAGAATTTTGTAAAATATTTTGGGAATGGGAAATTGGGGTCTTTGAAGGTGCAACTGAAGAATATGCTATCTTGAGTTACAGAGGAGGATAATAGAATTGTGGCAATAAAGTTCTTTCTACAGTGTGCGATCCTCAAAATAGGGCAGACTAAAAAGCCTGTTTAATGAAATCAATTTACATTTTTCGGAGGTTTAAATTCTAATCTTGAAATTTATTCTACTTTTGAAACGTGATGGATACACTTAGGCACATACATTAAACTTTAGGCGGGAAATGGGGAATGGGAGTTAGTCGCCAATAGACCTCATCCATGTAAATAAAAGTACTATATTGATTCAAAATAAGTACGCATTTGTTCCAATACCATTCACTAGAATTTCCAATAAGTGAACACACCTGTAGAAAATGTAGCCATGCTGTACTGGCAGTTCACAACAACACCTTCTGGAGAACTCTTGGACTTCGACGCCTGAAACCAATAGAATTAAACATTTATCATACTCAATATATTAAGAGGAATAGTGGAAATAAAACTAATTAACATTTAATAAAAGTGTCAGATAACCTAAGCCTTGTTTGAAAGTTTGGATACAATCAAAAGCTTTGCTTACCTGATGCGGCCCGTAAACTGCGGCTAAAACCTTCGTATTCCCTTGCTCCAAGTACGCACTGCCGTCAGGTTGCGTGAATACTCCGAGTTTGCATCTTATCCGACGGAGTTCGTTAGGCCTACGTCCATCAAGGCGAAGCCCTTGGCTGGACAGTAGGTCTGGGCCAGGCATGTTTTAATATATTTTTGCGGCTCTTACTAGTTAAATAATATTTTGTTAGTTAACCAATCAACAATTTCAACGAGGTAAACAAAACAAACAGGTAACCTAAAATTTTATACAAAGATACAAACGAAACTTGTATTAATAGACAACTGACAGTGACGTTTCTTAAATATTTGAAAACACTTCTTTAAGTATTTAAGCAAAGGCCTTACTACACGTTGTGTATCAGATTTCTGAATTTCAATTAGTAATTCATTTAATCATGTACACGAACGTATTAATATGTGTGAATAGATAATGGTGATTAAAATGTATGAAATAAACAAATGAACACAAAAATATCGTAATTACTTTTTGTCTATCTGTGCTGCTATGCTTCTATTGTTATAATAAATGTCGTTTTGTATCTGTTTATATTCTCCTGTTCCGCTGTGTGTGTGGTTGTACCGAGCGCTCTTTTACCTGATTTCAAGAAGTTTATCGTGATTTTTTCAATAAGTTATCAACGTATCTTAAATCGAAAGGTAAATTACATAGTTAAAGTGTTTTATAGGTTGTGATTCAAACTTAAACAGTGCATATAAGTGCGGTAATTCGAAATTGTTGTCACTAAACGATAGCCATCATTGTCAATAATCTGTCACCTGGTCCTCTTTATTTGCTCTTCCCTAAATTGTAATGATTTGTTGATAATTTATTCGTCGATCTATCTTTGCTATTTATATCACGGCATGGTTTAAACACTTCTTTGGGCTAATAGAAATTTATTTAGCCGGTTTTGTGCACCTTTATTTGTATTGATTTTCGATTGATTAGATATTAATTACTAATTTGTTTCGTAGGTTGATCCACAATGGACGTAGACGACTCAGCGGTCGATCTGACCGTCAGGTAATTACTCGATGAACATATATACTTCTTTATTTTGAATATTTCGATAATTAATTCAAACCCTTAATTTCTTAAGTGTGCCCTTGTATTGATTTTACATGATCACATGATGTTTGTTTTATGATTAAACTAATTGGTCTAATGTGATTAATTACGTGTCTAATTATTA
Organism: Cecropterus dorantes dorantes; assembly: GCA_018249915.1. NCBI lineage: Eukaryota > Metazoa > Arthropoda > Insecta > Lepidoptera > Hesperiidae > Cecropterus > Cecropterus dorantes. Next base: position 6,501 of record DWLI01004403.1, read on the forward strand.
AACAATTGTAAACATTACATAAAAGATTTTATTTAAACATAAAAATAGCATAACATATAAATTAATGCATACTAATAAAAATCTAAATGGTATAATTTAAAAATAAATCTATTTTGACTAATTAGTTTGTGTAATATGTTTTCTGAATTTATCTGTGTGTTTTCATGACACCTTAATTGTTTGATGTGATACAATATATTAATATTTTTTATTATTATAGGTCACTACCACCTGAATTAAATGAGCTGAGAGCTCTCACAGCAAGTGGTTTAACTATTACACCAGCTCAACCTCCACCTCATGTAAGTTCTATGTATGCCAGATTAGGGTTCCATCAACACATTTACTTGGTTTCACTCTCTCAAACCCTTCAAGCCTAACACCCCATTACATTTCAAGTTGCAGAATAAAATGTATTTTCTTGTATATTGTACAAGAAAATACTAATAAACAAATATTGCTTCTTTGCATAAATAATAACTCAAAAATCCTGGTTTTCCAAGAGAGATTGTTAACTAATGACGTGATTAAAATAATAAAAGCAAATACATGATTTTGTCTGTAATATTATAAAAAAAGTCTGGCTGTAAATGTTGCAATTCAGTGATGCAAGAGGAAGAAGACAAGCCTGAATCTCCCAATATTTATATTCTACCTGATGTTGCTGAAGCCCTGATTGTCAATTTTAAGTGATTTGAATGAGGACGAGATTGTTATAACTTAGTATAAACACTATAATGTGTATTATTAATAAGTTAAGTTAATAGTTCTTTAGACTTTTACTAACACATGGATCTTTTTTATCCGAAATTAATAAAAAAATATATATTTACTTCTGGTATATATTATTGCACATTCAATTGTTTTATCGTATTATATGTAATATGTATGTATTAATCTTAACACATTATGTGAAGTGAATGAAAATCTCCATTAATATACTGTAGCAAATTGTATTATATGGTTCTATTGTAAGATCTATATTTAAAACAAACTTATTTGAATTAATGATGATTTATAACTTCAATCACTTTGTACAAATATAGTATTTTTTACATCAAGGCAAATATTTAGTAATTAGCCAAAAGTAACATCACAATGGCAGGTATATCAAAAAAATCTATTATAATTTTTGTTTCACTGTAAATTAAGTAGAATACTCAAATTTCTTGAAATTATTTTATTACTATACCTATTAGTTTTACATCAATCTAATCATATGTTTAACTTTAGCCACAGGAATAATAATAATTTTGTAACTTCAGTGTTCTACTAAAATATGTCAACATATGCCAATGTTCTGAGAAAGTGTATCTCCGTAACTTCTTATTTGCAAGCGAATGTTTGTATTTCAACTGCAAAAGCCTACAAATATGATAATAATAACTGTTTTCTATTTCATTCCTTACCTAAGATTGAGCGAGTAAGTATATTGGTATGACTCTCCAATTGCAGTATATATTTTAACAACCAACACCATACATCATACTTTACATAACAACTATACAATCATATCAGAAAATACATGTAGTAATGTCCCTACTTTTGTAAATATTGAGTATTTATACATATAAGCTAAAGATTTAATTTACAAGTTCTTAAAATAAATGTCACTAAATTTGATATGTATTTGCTATTTTAACTTTTAATAACATAATTGTTGAATAGTTTGAGGAAACTATACAAATATAAAGGTTTGTCAGATGACTAATTGATTTGTGTTATGAAGGTCAAGTTTTGTTATTCATAATAAGGAATTATCGTTATACTGGGCATTGTAGTCAACAACTTTATTAAGTTATAATGATAATTATACTTAGCTTACATAAATACCATTTTTTTAAACTACTTTGCCTAGCTGAAACATGGGGAATTGATGTGTATGGCACTAGCCTATTCCCGCGGCTCCGCCCGTTTTGTTCACATTTACACGATAATGAGTGTCCCATATGTTAATTCAGGTCGTAAACTATATGTGTGCCAAATTTCAGCGAAATATAACCAATAGTTTTTGCTTAAAAGAGTAATTAACATACATACATCCTCATAAACTTTCACTTTTAAAATATTAGTAAGATACTTCATATAATTATCTTATTCGTAAACTTTTCAATGTAATATTAAGAATATAACTATAATGTAATATTATATTAACAATTTTGTTTTATTCAGCATTTAGTGATGTCACCTGGCAACCTGATACACTCACAAGTCGAAACTTTACACACATGAAACGTATATTAATAGTACGTACGTTACCAGGGCGCCAGTGGCAAGAGGGTGTTGCGGCCGCGCTCAGAGCACCGCAGTTATGCGGAGAGCCCCGATATCGTATTGCTGCCTGCTGCTCCCCCACACCGCAAGCCTAGTATGCCAGCTCCCGCTCCATTCACCGGTATGAATGACTACATTTTTATTCTTGAAGTCATGTTCATACAGGGTTCCTTATAGTTAATGCTAGAACAGGAAAGAATTAACCATTCTTGTAGTTTGATTAAATGCTCCAATAACAGAATTTGAATTTGTATTATAACCAAAATTCCATATGATTTTAAATATGTATGGTCAATTCAAATTCTTAAATTCAGTAGGAAGTCTTTCTTGTGTCCGAAAGACACAAATTTCTCATCATACTCATAAACAGAGATTCCTATCCTTTTATCATACTGGACTGTTGATATATTTACTGTTTTGCGACAGACCACTAATTGACAAATCATCTGTTTAAAAAATACTTCCTTTAACAATAATATCCCAAAAGTAGTCATATAAAAACTATTCAATGTGTTGTGTCCAGACGTGAGCAGCAAGCTAAACACGAGTATGAACGTGTCCATAACGCCTAGCGCGCCGGAGTCTCCACGCGACCCGCGCGACGACGACGACTCCGAGGACGAGAACGAGCCGCCGCTGCCGGTGCCCGGACATCGAGTGAGTTGTATGACGTCGTTGTTGTGACGTGAGAGTGACATATGACGTGATGCTTGTGACGTGAGTTGTGTGGCCTCAGTGTTGTAACGTAAGATTAAGTAGCGTATGACGTGATGGATGTTTAGTGAAACGCAAGTTGATCGGTATAACATCTTGTAGGCACCTGAGAATGAATTGTATGACGCGATGGTTGTGAAGTGAGCCGCTAACTGAAGCATATGACAACATTGTTGTAACGTTTCTATGCACGTGTCTATAACAACAAGCGCGCTGAAGTCCCCCGTACGACTCGCGCGACTACGACGACTCCGAGGACGAGAACGAGCCACCTCTGCCGATGCCCGGACATCAAGTGAGTTGTATGACGTTATTGCTGTGACGTGGGAGTGACGTATGACGTGCGAGTGAGTTGTATGACGTCGTGGTTGTGACGTGTATCGTGAGCTGAACGGTATAGCAACATTGTTATGAGGTGAAGGTTGTGACATGAGCCATGAGCTGAACGCTAAGGCGGCATTGTTGTGATGTGAGAGTAAGGTGTATGACGTCATGGTTGTAATGTGAGACTGAGTTGTTTGATGTCATTGCTGTAACGTGTGAGTGACTTCTGAGACGTGATAGTTGTGACGTGAGCCGCGAGCTGATCGGTATGATGGTATTCTTGTGACGTTGTGTATTGCGTATCACCTAATACAACTTGCTCCAACCATGGCGGCGAACTAAGCACTGTTATGTGATTGTTATGACGTGAGCTGCAATCTTAACCAAGCTGAACGCGACCGTGAACATTTCCATCAGGTATACAGTTAAGGGTTACTAAAACAAAAGGTAATACAAAATGTTTATAGGTAAACTTAGTTTTTTACTATAAGACAGGTACTAACTTTTATTTTTACATACATTAAAGCGAAATTTTATGATAGTTAACAATCAACTACACCAAACATCTTTTAGAAGGCGTAAGGCAGTTCTGGACCCCTTAGACCTCCTTTCTCTGAATCTGGTAATAGTATGAGAGTTGATCTATTATGACCAACATATTTTCTGACTCTCACGGCTAAGCATCAATAAAGGTCATAGACTTGGTTATAGTGCTGTCCAAAGAACCATAATTTCAGTACATATAGTCCAGTGAAATTATTAATTTATACTTGGAAACTTATAATATGCGGTTAAAGATCATTTATTCTCAAAGAATTGGTTACAATTCACTTAAATGAGAACTTAAGGTCAATAAATTACATTCATTAGTAATGAGCATGAGGGTAGACTGCAAATAATATCTTGATGTCATTTGTAAACAACACGGCGGTATAGATGGAATCTGTTAACAAAACGTGACCTAGCGATAGTTTCGACTGGATGTGACTTCAAGTTAATGTTAGAGAGGTGAGCGTAGTCGTTTATTTTTGCTTGTTTTATTTTACTTTTATACTGTAATTAATGTTG
>DWLI01004404.1:0-10880 GCA_018249915.1 Cecropterus dorantes dorantes
GTCCCGGGTTCGATTCCCGGCCAGATATATTCGTCTTCCTGTGTCCATGGCACCCGCGACTCAGGAGAAAATCCTAGTGTGGGGCTATGAGTGTAGAAAGCGTGTGTGTGTGTGTTAATGCTATTTAAGTGTTTAGTCCTAAAATTAAACATGTTTTTTTTGTACCACTGAACATCACGCAGAACTGGTAATAAGTTGTCAATTTCCCCCTTTTTCCCTCTATTTTCAGGCGCCATTTTTAAAAATTATATACCCGTTGCCATTTTCCAAACTGAGACGATTCTAATGATCGATTCTAAAGACGTCACAATCCGTCAAGCCGTTTGGACTGTAGCGTGTGCCAAAGAAATGGACATACACACGAACAAACGTACATAATATATACATTAAATATTACCCTCCGTTTGAAGCAGTCGGGTAAAAATAGAAGCAATGACAAAATAAACTTCTACAATTGAAGCGGACTTTACTAAGCACGAGATGACATTACCCATAATTATTTTTATTTTTAAAAATTGGCGCGAAAACTACGTTACTACGTCACTTTGTCGGCCCTGAAGACTAACATGGTCGCCTTAACGCTCTTCTAACGAAATGCATAAACTGCTTCTCGCTAGAAATAGCTCTTACGGTGACACCACTTTGGTCAAACAGAACTGGTCTTTCATAATTACATGATGTGGCCCTAGTGCCACTGTCAGATTTATTTTATAACAATAAAGTAGCGAAACATGCAGTCCACCAGATGGTAAGGTGTCACTGCAGCCTATATACCATACTATAGTATCATAGTTCGTACTATCTGAAATCAATAACAGATTCGTTGACCCCGAGGACTAAGATGGCCGCTTCATGAAAGTGTAGCGGCATCCACACCAGTCCACCCAAACGCAAAAACTGCTTCAAGCTAAAACAGGTGTGGTGGTATCTCCCCGTGCCAGCATCAGTATCTCTTCAGTATACTCAGATCTCGTCCGTCAAGCCATTATTGTACCACTGCTGGCACGGGTCTTCTGTCAGATTTGGAGAGTTTCAGGCCATAGTCCACCGCGCTGGCCAAGTGCGAATTGGTAGACTTCACACACCTTTAAAAACTGTTTAAGGAACTCTCGGATGTGTAGGTTTCCTCACGATGTTTTCCTTCACCGTAAACCAAAAGTGATAATTAACTTTTAATACATTCATACTCAGATCTAGTTTCTATCAATTCCAGCTTAATCTTGTACCTCCCCAGTAGTACCATTGCCAATCTACCACCTTGTATCATTTCAGTATATATAAATATTTTTTTCTGTCCATTCCAGCGAAATTAGATAAGTGTCCGATATGCAGGAGCGCCATCAAGAGCTACTTCTGCATACGGAACGACGACGAACCGCTCTCCGACCTGAAGACGCAACAGTGGAACCGGCGTATATTGGACCTCTTCCACTACCACTGATACAGCGACCGGGGGGCCTAACCCAGCTGGTCCCGCTCCAAGAGGCCTTTGGTCATTCCCCCTGGCCTTGTTGGTCCCGGTCCTGGCCTTGTTGGTCCCACAGGCCAGGGTCATTACTGGTGAGTGTTAATCGATGCTGTGATTGTGGATAATTTGTGCGTTTGGCTGTTATGATGTGGGTCCCTAATACCGGGATCCATGTTAATCGTGAATAATTCTGATTTGGGTCCGATAGTAACACCCATATTGAACTGATACTATGTAAAACTTACCTATTTCTTATTCATCTAGATACAACTTAATATTACGTTTTAAGATTTCCAGAAGGCATAACCACGGCTCCTTTAATAATGATTGTGAGAAAAAATTGTTGTTAAATATTTAATATAATAATGACAGTACCATATATGTTAAATAATTTGTAAAAGTTATTTTGGCATTATATATTCGGTGTGTACATTATGTGAATTTTTGTGAAATTTAAAATAAAATTGAACGTTTTAAACGTTTTAGCGTCGCTGATGGGTTTGTTTATATCATACATACAGACATAGACCGTGCTAATCACGTGTCGTGACAGACAATACGATATTTTATGAGTGTAATAATTATACATATTTATCACAAACATGATACATGCATAATGTTATTTGTAAAATGTCTGTGTGTTATGTTGGCATGTAAAAAAAAAGATTTTTTTTTGTCTTAAAAAGCACATATTTGACACTCTCAATGTCTGTGTGATATAAACCTTCCTTGAAAGAGCTTTATTCTTAAAGTGACAAAAAAATAAGATAAAAAAATGACACATAATTACTTTTCCAACAAAAAGCTCACTTCTATTGCATTTTCTTTTAAACTAACAGATATCATTATTTCAATAATATGTCAAAATGACTTTTTAAAACACACAGTTACAAATTTGACATTTAAGTATAAGCGACTTCTTGTTCCTTGTATTTTTTTTGTCCCCGAATAAACATCCATCCTATAAAAATCTTCGATTATTTGACGCGTCAACGTTTCTTAAGGCTATTGTATAAAAATAAATTGTATGTAAGTGCATATATCATGCTGTAGCGTAACGCGTGAAACTCTATGTGATTTAGTTACGTATTTATCTTAATTAAAAGACAAGTCTGTATGAATGTCGCTGTATGTTGAAACCTCAAAAATAAGGCTGCGTCACATTGTTTATTTTTTTCCTATATGTAATTTTTTCGGCTTGTGTGGTTGCCGGCTCACTTATATATGAGGCGACCATCTTAGTCTTCAGGAGTAGCAACACAACTGTGATCGACTTCAGATAGAACCTCTATTATTCTATATGAAGTTGCTTACAAATGTCCATGGGCAGTAGTTACCACTTGCCATTACGTGGACTGCAAGCTTGTTTGCAATTTCAATCAGATACATAAAAGCAAAAAAGTCATATAAAATGTAGATGTGTTGATCTGTGGTTTATGTGGGCGCTAGCACCGTTAGACGTAGTACATGCGACTGACCAGCGCGATGTAGCACTCGGCGCGCAGCTGGCGGAGCTGCGCCGACCAGGGGGACAGCTCCAGCAGCTGCGAGCCCAGCTCCAGCGCCGCGCGGTAGTCGCGCCCGCGGTAGTACATCTCCACCAGCCGCAGATCCTCGGCGAGCGCGTCCATCCGCTCGTACTGGGACAGCGACTCCTCGTTGTACGGGTCGTTTAAGGCCTGCACATAATAAACAACTTTATTTGTGGATCAATTTTTACTTCATATCCACTCTTAGGATTTCATAAAGAGAAAACTGCTTAAACGTCAATAGACTTTAATCTCAATGAAAAAGCACCACTAAAAAGAGGCAAATATATAAAGGTAAACATTATAATAATGTAAATGTTACGTAGGAACCAATTTATACAATGTTAACTGTAATAAAAAGTGTAATTGAACATTAATCATACATACTTCTAGCATGAGGCAGTTCTCGCATTTCAGTGAATATTACTGCCAGCTTATTACTATGTTATGAGATGAATATCTTGGTTCAGCGGGGACCACTTACCATTGGGTGAACTACATAATATTTGTGCACATAATACTCCCCTATCTTTGTAAAAAAAAAATACATTAAAATATAAATTTATAAAAAATAATGACATGACTTATTAAAAAAAAGAAACTTACAACCACTCTGTAGTCCTCTTTGGCTTCCCTGTATTGTGCTAGTTTGAGGTAGACATTGGCTCTGTGTTGCCGTGCTGCGGCGAAATCTGCTTTCAGTTCCAATACCTGACAAGAAACCAAACAAATTGATAAAATTTATTAAATAATGTTGTATGGTGCTTATACCTGTCTGCACTATTGGCAAATATTATTTTGTGGTTAATATCACAAAACATATTTAATTTAATAATTAATGCATTCTACACTCATAGCCCATCAAAATTTGTGTGTGTGCCTGTGTGATGGGTACAAAGGTACACAAGGATGAATATACAAACTTCCAGACCCAGAATAGAAATCTAGATTCATCATATCTAAATGATGTCGACGAACAAACAATGAAGAACAATGACCAAAAACAATATACAAAATCTTTACTCAATTGGTTTTTGTTGGTTTTTTTCAAAATAATGTACATTACATTGAGAAATGTATGACAATATATTAAATGAAAAGGCATTATTGCTTTCACCTTATGTTACTTTCATTATAATTTTAACCTTGATAGGTTAATATCATAATGAAAGTGTAATATAATTTATGAGCCAGCTGTACTTGCGACAGTGTATTGCAATCATGTCACAGAGGAATTTTGTAATCATGTGGGCCATTTGCATAACATTTTAAAAGCATTACACTTTTTTACATTTGACTGTATCAATCTCTAGTATAAATTCATGGTAGATATTTCTGTAGTTATTTTCTAAGCATGAGTAAACATAAACATTTGATATATGTATGTATATATTTTTATGAATTTACAAATTAACTTAAATCGTGACTTTTTCTTACCTTACTGAAGTCTTGCAGAGCAAACTTTGCTTTTCCCAAAGCATAGTACACAGTGCCTCTCTTAAAATATGTGAGGTAGTTGTTAGGATCTCCCTCTAAAACAAAAAGTAGAATTTAAATAATACCTAATTAGCAAAATCAAAACAGCGAGCAGGCAAAATGCATATTTTGTGAAAGTTCTTCTTTGAATCGAAGTTTTATTACTTTCTAATGTTTAATTTAAATTCATAAAATTTTAAGTTCTTAATTACCTCAGTGATACCATTTATAACCCTTTTGTTATTATATTATAAAAACAACAATTGTTCAGCCTACACAATAGCATAATAAAGCATTTAATATTAATGATGCGCCTTTCTTTGCTACCAAAAGACAGTTGTACAAACTAATGTATTGTACAACAGCAGTAAATAGTAGTGTCAGCTGATATAATCAATGATCTCGGATGCTTGCCAACTACAATGTTCTGTACTATTATATCTTAATAATGCACGGGCTCCAAATAATACTCTTCTACAGGTTTTGTAGCTTGTTACAGGTCAAGGTATAAAAACTATATTCAATGAGATTAAGCAGAACCTATAGTAAAAAAGAGGTCAAAAATATTAAATGTAGTTCAATGTAATGAAGTGGCCTTATTTATGGTACTTATGCATTTTTGTAATGTAATGTTTTTTACAACTAACATTTAATGAAATTTTATCGTTAATTACTTGTTATCTGTGGTAACCTACCTATCATGTTTGACACTGATAAATAAAACAATGAAGTATCATAATCAAAACAGGTATTTTACATATTGAAAAATATTTTGTAATGAAATTAGTGTTATTTACGTTTTGAAAGTAACTTAAATATTTGAGAGAAAAATACGTAAAATATACTAATGATTAAAAACATTGTACAGATTTTAAAGTACAAATATGCATGAAATATAAAACCTGTTTTATATAGCATAAACTTAGAATAAGACTTTTAAAAATAATTTGATGCGATGATGCATGATTTATGTTGTAATTCCAGAAATATCCTGGTAAACTCACCGACTGCCGCGTGATAGTGTGTCAGGGCATCGGAGAGCTGCCCGCGCGCCAGGAAGTCCCGCCCCAGCTCCAGGTGCTTGTTCACCTCCGCTGGCGTCGCGCACTCTGAAACTACACCAAAACACCCCCTTTTACTACAAATTCCACTCAAAAAACACCAAAACTTACACCCAAATACACTTACATTCCAACACTATTTCTAGAACTAACAAAACAAGGCATGGCGTGAGCTTATTCCAATTAATGTTCACCAAATTATCCATTATTAACTAATTATTATATTATAGAAGTCCTTATCGCAAATTAAAGCAATACGGTTTCAATATAAACTAATTATTTGACGGAGCCACAATCCATCTTTCCTTCGTCTCTTTTCGTGGTCTGTTCTGATTGGTCCAAATCAGTATTAATGAAACATATTACAGATAAGTAACGCCAAAATGTCATAATTTTTATGTTACTTAAAAAATCAATGATATAAAATGAATATCTCGTTACTTCCTTCATTTTTTTTACATAAATCATTATTTTGTAAATAAAAAGGCTTTTTATATTTATTTTAAATGAGTTAATAATAATTGGTCAATTTTTGAACGAATTCTAAGTCCAATAACCACTTACAATTATTTCTACTATTTTAGTAAATATTTATTGAAAAACAAAATAAGGTTTTACACATAACAATTTCGACGATTACTTACTAAAGTAAGGTAAATGTAAAATAATTAAAAAACTCCATTTACTGTTGATATTCCTTTTAAAAAAAATAACAAGCAAGTATTTATCAGTTTTATCATATATTCTTATGGAAATTGTAAGGATTAATGTAGTTTTAAAATATTCACTACTCGTACACTTTTCAGTCTATTGATATATCTATTATAAGAATTACAGTTAAATAAATAATATTTTAATTTACTTACTTTATAAAAGTGGCTATGGAAATAGTAGGTTTTTTTATTATAGGTTATAGCAACACCGTTGTTCTTTCTTTCATTTCTGCAAAATAGTGTCCGGTTAGTGTTTAAAATTTGTATATATTTGGGAAAAATCTGAAGTTTTGAAGAAAAATATTTGTTAAAAGGGGGAACTTAATCATTACTACATCTAATGTTGTATATAAAAATGGTAGATGAACAATATTCATAGAGATAAAAAGGGATTAGGAACATTGGATGTCAACATAACCTCTTTGACAATCCGTGTTGGTAAAGTTGTGGTGGTTTTTTAGGAATGGCTGACGCGCCGTCGACTGCGCCCAAGGCGAAAGCGCCTAAAACTAAGGCGCCCAAGGAGAAGGCAGCTAAGGCTGCCCCTGCGGCGCCCGCAGAGCCCCTGAAGGCTATCAGGAAGGTGTCATCAAAGCCTCGTCACGGGCGATTGTATGCTAAGGCTGTGTTCACAGGATACAAGCGTGGTCTCCGCAACCAACACGAAAATACTGCTTTACTGAAGGTTAGTTTTAGTCACAGTTATTTTTTTTGTAATTAAATAATAGAGGTTATGTTTTACTTTAGATTGTCATTACAGTGAAGACCATGGAGTATATCATTTGTATTTCACCGTTTTCTAACCGCCCTTCCTACACACGTGAGCTACAGTAGAACTTAATATCATGTATACTAATACATGATATTAAGTTCTACTGTAACTTAATATTATATGAATCGTAAAATATCTATAAAATTCAATGAAGTATTTATTTTATTTTAGAAAGTGTCTTAGACGTAAGAAAGCAGCAGCATTATGTGTATTTAGGAATTCTTAATAACTGGGTAGAACTCTTGTACTTATGATTCACTAACCTACTGAGATACTTTGTTACTTAGTTGAGTTGATTAGACCCTCTGATGCATCTGCATTGAGGATATTTGATTATGGAAATGGGAAGTCGTATTATTACTACTTCTAACAAATAATAGTAACTGCAGATAAGTTGTTTGTAGAATACAGAGCATTAGACTTCACTCATTTTGCCTAATGGAATGTAGTGTTTAGATTGAAGACACTATCATATTTTGTATCATAAGTACACTTTCTAAATGTTGTTTATGACATTTGAAACCTGAATTACCATGTGGATAAAATATTACCTGATTGCTTATATACAAAAAGCATACTGCAAATGTGTAAAGGAAAAGATTCTTAACAGTAGTTTTTGTTTTTCAGATTGAAGGCACTCGTGGCCGTGAAGACGCAGTGTTCTACACGGGCAAAAAGTGTGTTTATGTGTATAGAGCTAAGAAGAGGACACCTATTGCAGGTATGATCATTTACACATTTTTACGTCTGACAGCAATGGCATCATAGTATTTAATTCCTACTCTTCAAGTGTAGTATGTTCTGTGCAGTAGTGTTATTATCTGGGGGTGTGTATAAATATTAAAAGATGGTGGTTATATGGTAACTACCTATGATATAAGTTGTTATCTACTCCATGTGGCTTTCAAGTCCATTTGAAGAAAGTTAAGCCAATTGTCATAAGGGTAAAATAGACAAAAATCAGTCAAATGAATAATTTTGATGATGGTGTGTAAGATGAAATGTAGTTTCAATTACGCATTTGCGATCATTCATATAGTGTAAGGAATATAGGACTAAAATATATTGGCTGCAATTTTCAATTGAAATTAAATTTACTAAACCAACTTTATCTTTTATTGACTGTTTTGGCAAAAAAAAGAACATTTATACAGCCAGCATTTCTGATGCTTCTCTACATTTTCCATTTAAAAATGTTTAAAACAATATTTAATAGACTTTAAGATTGTTTAAGTGTGACATAAAATGGTTTTTTCGTCCATCTATTCATTAGCTTTTCGAGGTCCACTGCCTGCATATAGGCCTCTAAATATCAGCACTCCAACTGGTCCTGTGCTTTTGAGTCAGTGACAGGTTATCTATAATAATGTTGTAATGTCTGTTTGTTTGCAGGCGGTCCGCGCGGCAAGAAGACCAAGCTGCGCGCCATCTGGGGCAAGGTGACGCGGCCGCACGGCAACTCGGGCTCGGTGCGCGCGCGCTTCCGCTCCAACCTGCCCGCGCACGCCATGGGACACAGGATACGCATCGTCAGTACCGCAATACATCTCTCTTCATATCATGTTACTATTTTATACAATTAGGAGCAATGATGGCTTTCTCATGTTCGAAGTCAACCAGTGTTAACACCTGGGTAGCAAGGTGGTCTATGGTCTAAAACTCTCATTCTCAGAGGCACTCATCTGTGGGACATTTATGGGTAACAATACAATTTCATATGAAATATGCCAAATTGTACATCACATTTTAATAGTTAATTTGGAGGCGAAGGTAGTATCACTATATCTATACCTATAGCATAACAGTATAAAGCAGTTCTGCATTGCAATTGAAAGATGTACACGCTGACTGCCATATGAGACAACAATCTTAGTCCTCAGGAGAAGTCACACTTCTGTAATTTGAATGAAAAAGAACCACTGTTCTATAAAGGTGTTACAGATGTACATGGACATTCCAAATTACTCCTCAAGAATGGTAATACATTTTGGAAAATCTCAAGATTTCAACCACATTGCTGGTTGTTTATAAATGAATGGCAGAGGCCAGAAAGTAGGTGAACATCCAAATAAGGAAGTTTAAAGTAATGCACATACAAATAAAATAAAAAATAAAATTCAATCAAATTAAGAACTTCGAAAAAACAGATGCATTTCTAAAATCGGCAATTAAATATAAAACATAGTTATTACACATTAATTAAACACATTATTACATCAAGAAATAAAATTCTTCGATCTCATTGTTCTTGCTGTTTTTTGAACAACTCCACTGGTTTGGATTGGAAAAATGCAACTCATGTATAAGAGCGTATGGGGCTATATTTCCTTAACATAATTGAATGATGCTTAGACATTTGAAACCTGAATTCAATGTGGATAAATTTTCACTGACAACTTTTCCTTCAAGAATATTATTTTGAAAGTGAATATTAGCTGTTTACTGATTTATTTGTTTGTTTGTTTGTTTCAGATGTTGTATCCTTCGAGAATTTAAAACTCTCATTTAATCTAAGACTAAAATAAAAACCCAAAAAAATTATACCTTCTTTTATTTTATAAAAAGACCGATAAACAAGTGTAACATCCTAAGTTAGCCAAACCAAACGATTCGCTTAAACAGAAAAAGCCAAAATTTATCAATTGAAAAGGTTTTTTTTAATAATATGGAAGTAGCAAACGAGCATGCAGCCCACCTAATAAAAAGTGGTTACTGCCGCCCATGGACATTTGTAATAAAAAAACATATCATATAAACATATCTGTAATAAAAATATTGATTAAACACATTTTTTTTTCAAAATAATATAAGCAGCTTGGAGGGTGCCACATGCACCATATTGTCACAGTATAATAGGAAGCTATGGAAGGATGTTTAATAAAATGTGACTGGAAAAAAATAATTTAAACCAATAACTATATTTCCAATCCTTTACAATAATGATGGCTCCACTCATCTCGCTTCTTCCCCTTTTTTTCATCTCCCCTGTCTCCTTTGTCACAGCATCTCGCCACTGCTACGTTACACCAGGCTATGATCAAAGCAACTTGAATTACTGTATGTTTTTATCAATTGTCATTATTATATAATTTGCTTATGGCAAGTTTTTTTATTATAAATTTATATTAACTGCTGTAATGTAGGTGCATACTAATAAATAAATCACTCGTTAAACATTTGAAACTAATTGACTATTCGTGAGTAGGTAATCGGTTTCAGTTACTGTTAGTTATAAGCTGGGTGCACCGTCATATTCGTTGAACATTATAAATCTTAAAGTGCTCGTAAATTTTATGATTCGAAACAGACAAAGCAACGTTTGTTTTATAGCTCTCACATTGTTTGCGAAGTACGCATAAATTGTTGCAAATAATGTTCAGGAACGTGTGATCTATTTCTCTGGATGTTACACAAACAAAAAGGCGTTTAGATTTAAGAAGCCGCCGAAATTTTTGGAAGTATTACTGGTAATGATACGTATACCATGCATTATTCCAAGTTCTCGTAAATGCTTTTAGAAAAAAAGGTTATTGGCGCTGGTCCAACAGAATTAGGTATAATAATGGAGCAGGCGAACATTCGGAAAGTACAAGTAGTTTTATATTGTCATTCTGCCTCTTTAGAGGAATTCAATCTTTCAAGAGTAAATTAAATGTTTTAATCTCGTACTCACTTAAAAAAAATAAAGTTCTGCGCCTGTCATGGAGCTATAGCAATAACTAGATGCAGTGAAATTTTAAAAAAATATGTATTTATCCTCAAGCGTTAAAAATGTTTTTTTTTTTTTTTTTTTTTAAAAATATATTTTTTTATTTTGGTTGGCATTTCTAAGTAATAATAAGGAGATTAAACTTTTATTAA